>JAJIYU010001597.1:0-35926 GCA_030144865.1 Tinospora cordifolia | reverse complement strand
ACTTTTCTATATTAATATCATACTAAAAATATTATTTTCTTATTCAAATAGAGAAGCGTATATTTACCCAACATTTCTATATGTCTAATATTAATTAATGCATATCCCTTTATACTTCTATGCTAACTAATTAATTGCATATTGGAAAGCTGTGAAAATGATTTTGAAAGCTTACGTTTTCTATTTATTTGATGGTATAAAATTCACTAAGAAAAGAGTAATGAATATTCTAACCACATCTTGGGGCGATGAATGACCATTAGGTGTCATCTTGGGTGTCCCTAACATAGACTCAGCTTCGACCATTTATTTATTTCTTGTAATTGATACTACTATCACGACAATGATAGTGGTGAGATGGGATTGATAGTCACAGAGGACCTCACTCCCCAATTAGGGTTGAGGCTCCTCGTGGACACCGCTGAGAGAGACAGAGGAAAAAAATTCACATGATAGACTATTAAAGTAATTTATAAACCTAAAACCCCAGTCATATTGGATGGTGTAAATCTAGAACAAGCAGAGGACTGACTGTTGAATGTTAGAAGATAGCACGATCGATGAAGCTATTTAAAGAGAATTAGGTGTTGTTCTCTGCACATACATTAGAGGGTGATGTCGTTAGATGGTGGTCATTAGTCTTGGCTACTATACACCCGGTTGAGACTTGGGCAAGGTTTAGAGAGTTGTTTTTGGAGACTTTTGTTCCTGTTTCTCCCATAGAACGTAGGAAGATGAAGTTCTTGGCCTTACCACAGGGCAATATGACAATCCAAGAGTACACTTACAGATTCATTCATTTTGGCTGGTTGCTAATAAAGTAGAAAGGGCTAGATTCTATCGTCAAGGGTTGAATAGTGATATTTAAGGTTCAGGTAGAAGAATTACTGGGCAAGGGTTTTATTCGACCTAGCATATCACCTAGGGGAGCTCCTTTGTTGTTTGTAAGAAAGAAATATGGGAGTCCCCGCTTGCACATCGATTACAGACAGTTGAATAGGGTGACTATAAAGAATAAATACCCTCTTCCATAAATTGATGATTTGTTTGATTAGCTAAAGGGTACTAAAATATTCTCGAAGATTGATTTGCGTTCAGGGTACCATCAGCTATGTGTTAGGGAAGATGATGTACCAAAGACAACTTTTTGGACTCGCTATAGGCACTATGAGTTCCTAGTTATGTCATTTGGTGTAACGAATACCTTAGCGATATTCATGGACTTGATGCAGTGGGTGTTTAGGCCTTATCTTGATTAGTTTGTGATAATATTCATTGATGACATTCTGATCTACTCGAGGTCCAGAGAGGGGCATGCAGAACATCTTAGAGTAGTTTTACAGAGTCTAAAGGCACACCGCTTGTATGCAAAGCTGAGTAAGTGTGACTTCTGGTTGACAAAGGTTAAGTTTTTGGGTCATGTAGTTGGACCTAAGGGTATCTATGTTGATCTGGCTAAGGTTGAAGCAATTGTTGATTAGCTTAGACCTACCATCGTGATCAAGACTCATAGTTTTCTGGGTTTAGTAGGTTACTAGCAGAGATTTGTACAGAATTTCTCTCACATCACAGCACTGATGACTAAATTAACCCAGAAGAATGTACCTTTTGTATGGAAAGATAACTGTGAGCATGCCTTTCTTGAGCTTAAACAAAGGTTAACAGTTGTGCCACTTCTTGTTTTGCCTAAATTAGGTCAAGAGTTGGTAATTTTTACTGATGCATCAAGATTAGGTCTTGGTTGTGTGTTGATGCAAAATGACCAGGTTATAGCTTATGCTTCTTGACAGTTAAAAGTTCATGAGAAGAACTACCTTGAACATAATCTAGAACTAGCAGTTATTGTTTTCATACTCAAGATATGGTGGCATTATCTTTATGGTGAACAATTCATGTTATATTTGGATCACAAGAGCCTCAAGTATTTGTTTTCTGATAAAGATCTTAACATGAGGCAAAGGAGATGGATGGAATTGCTAACGGATTATGACTTTAGTATTAAATACCATCCTAGAAAACTAATGTCGTGGCTAATGCACTTAGTAGGAAATGGGTCGAGACCTCCTGTATGGCTAGACATATACCTCAGGAGTGGAGGATGATTGATTTTGTGACAGTGATGAGTATCTGTGAAACTTTGACCAAAACTCGAGTCAGTACATAGATGAGAGCCCAATCAGTTCTGCTTGCTGAGATCATGGAGGTGCAACCTCATGATGTTGATTATGTGATGTTCTGGGAGTGGGTAGGCGATACTTCGTGGGTGGAGTGGTCGAATGACATTGATGGTGCACTGAGGTTCAGGGGACGATTGTGGGTACCGGATGACCCTTGCCTGAGATAGGGAGTCCTAGTAGAGTTGTACCACTCGAGGTATACTGTTTACCCAGGCACCAATAAGATGCATCAGGATGCTCGACAAACTTATTGGTGGCCGGGGATGAAGCGAGACATAGCAGCCTTTGTGCAGAGCTGTGGCACGTGCCAGCAGGTTAAGGCTGAGCACCATAAACTCGATGGTTTATTACAACCTTTGGTTGTTCCCGAGTAGAAATGAGAGCACATTACTATAGATTTTGTGATGGGATTATCCTGAACTCAGCAGAAATTAATACTATTTGGGTCATTGTGAACAGATTAATTAAGTCTACTCATTTTCTCCCGATGCATAGCAAAGATTCAACTGAGAGGTTGGGTCAACTATATATCTGCAAGATCGTAAGATTGTATGGGGTCTTAGTATCCATTGTGCCTGATAAAGATGCTCATTTTATGTCTTATTTTTGGCAAAGTTTGCAGGACTAGTTGGGGACTAGAGTAAACTTGAGGACAACCTTCCATCCATAGACTAATGGTCAGTCTGAGAGAGTGATCCAGATTTTGGAGGATATGTTCCGTGCATGTGTCCTTAATTTTGGTGGTAGGCGGGAGGATCATTTGGCATTGTGTGAGTTTGCATATAATAACACCTACTAGGTGAGTATCAATATGGCACCATTTGAGACATTATATAGTCGACCTTGCCAATCGCCAGCTTGTTGGACTGAGGTTGGTGACAATAGTTTTTGGCCCTACTTTTGTACAGTAGCAAAATGAGAAAATTTAGCAAATCCGTCAGAACATGAAGGTAGCTCAAGATCGACAGAACAGTCATGTAGATAACCAAAGGAAGGTCCTTGAGTTCGACGTCGGTGATCATGAACTCCTTCGAATTTTCTCTCGAAAGGGGCAGACTTAGTTTGGTATTCCAGGAAAAATCACTCTAAGATATATTGAACCTTTCAAGATTCTTGAGAGAATAGGTCCAATGGCATACTAATTGGCATTGCTGCCTCAGTTAGCAGGAGTACATAATGTGTTTTATGTGTAGATGTTGATGAAGTACTACCCCGATTCCCCACAGGTGATGGACTGGAGACATATTGAGTTGCTAGAGGATTGTACATATGATGAGGCTCTGGTAGCTATCATTGATCGAGCTGTGAGAAAACTGCGCAACAAGGAGATATCGATGGTACGAGTCACTTCCCTTAAAATATGAGAGTTGCTCCTTGATCGTTTATTATATTAGTAAATTTCAAGGATAAAAATTTGTTCTAAGGAGGGGAGACTGTAATGACCCGTATTTTGGACATTGAGTCGTCGAGTTCAATATGTATTTTTATACATGAATTAATGAATTATAAATGAAAATACATGATTTTGAAAAATTGTATAAATGAATGAGTGTATTAAATGAAAAATAAATAAATAATAATAGCATTAATAATATTAATAATTATAGTGGGAGCTTAGTTAAAAAAATGAAATGATGTAATGAGATGAATTAATAAAATGAATTAATTGTAGCATGTAGCATGTACATACAAATACATACATACATACATACATACATATAAATATATATATGTTCCACAAAAATTAGCTCCCCCATAAATATGTATTTATATCATCTTATATATATATATATATATTAAGTGGATGATATGATTGAGGTGGAAGATAAGGAATGAGAGACAAAGAGATTGTCTTAGCATTAATTGTTGGTGGGACCCACATCATGAAATCTATAAATAAAACTCATTTTCCACTCTTCCTCTCATCTCTTATCTTCACAATTCACTCCATCCAAGAAAACCAAAGAGGAGAGAGGAAAGAAAAAGTTGTCCATTCTCAAAGATTTGTCACTTTGTGTATATAATGTTTGCCTCTTTTTAATTCAAAATAGCTATAAAAGTTTTGAATTATAGTTTTTTTAGTGTAGTTTTCAACAAAAGTATTAATCTATTGTATGACCCAAAACTAGGGTATATTTTTAATATGAGTAAAACTACATTATATATATATATATATATATCATTGTATTCATATCAACAAGTACAACACAGATATATAGTTTATTTATACCAATGTGGATCCTAAGAGTTTATATGATAAGTAGAAGTTGACATATAGGGGGTATACATATCGGCATTAAAATTTTAATTGACAGATACTGAAATGTCCAAAATGAAATTCTAGACTCAATGACACCAAAATTATGATTATTGGAGATAAATAGATATATTAAATTTGTACTTATACAATTGGAGAAATAATGTATAGATTAATATTATATTTATATGCAAAGTTATATATGTATAATTGATGTTACTAAAATGTTAATTGATTATATATAAGGTTATATAATTGATTAACATATAAGGTTATGATTAATTATGTAATGTTATAAATATAACATTATATATATAATGTCATGTAACATTATGAATTACTTCAAATGTAACATAGAAAATAATTATTTTTTCCTATTTAATATGTATTATAGAAAATTTGTAGAGGTTACGTAATGTATACCAAAAGTGAAACACGTGCTAATAGTGTGAGCTTTTAATATTTGGCTTGATATTAGAAGATACGACTGACGATTGGGAGAACATCGACAGTTGATCTAGTCTGTGAATAGTAATTTAATTTATTTACTCAATCTTTTATTCTACTTATGATTGTTGCATAATTGTGTGCTACATACATTGCATAGGACATTAAGATAGGATTGGCCTTTACATGTGGTGACCTAGCCTCAGGATGAGAGGTTTTGAGATGCGGATATTGGACTGTGATAGTCTTGATATATGAGTACAAATCTTTAGATGTTCTGGCCTAGTCTCAGTATGAGAGGTTTCAAGGTGTGGACATTGTATCATGATAGTTCTGAAATAGAACTGATCGATGGATCTTCAAATGTGTCGACTTGACCTAAGTACAAGAGGTTCCAAGGTGCAAATATTGAATCGTGATAGCTCTGAGATAGGACTGATTGAAGATTTTCAAATGTGTTGACCTGGCCTAATGATGAGAGGTTTTGAGGTGCAGACATTGGATTATGATAATCTTGAGATAAGAACGGTACATTGGCACACTCTATAGATATATTTAGAGTGGTACATGACACATTCTACTAGTTTGTGGGTGGTGACTATACCACCTACTCGGTGGGCCACGATCGTTTAGATACAATATTATGGCCTGGCTAGTGGGCAACGATCGACAATTGATATCACAGTATGGCCTGGACAATGGTCACGTCCGTCTGGAATGGCAGTATAACCAAAGGATCCTTAAAATAAAAAAAAGGTGCCAAGTTTAGATGTTGGACCCGTGAATCATGACATAATTCATAGCATATTTCATGGCTTGTTAGGCTGTTGCGCTTTTATATGTTGATGATTGTGCATTTTATTTGTTTTTGCATTTTTATTTGAATGCTTATGATTTTGTTTGTTGCATTGCATATGAAATGCTAGACTTAAATAGATATATCTTTTGTAACTTACTAGGCTCACGTAGATATCGAGCTCACTACTCTTAACATTTCAGGTTCGTCTGGTGTGGATAAGGGGAAAGACGCGCAAATCGCGTGATCTTTTCTAGCCTATCCCCAGTAGGTCATTTTGTTTTGCTATTTTTGATATTTTAGATCAATGTATACAAGTTTTAAAAAAAACGTAAAGTTGAACTAGGCTCTATTAATGTAATTAATGTTAAAGACTTCTGCTATTGTTACATTTTTTTGCTTAACTTGTTATTGTTGCACTTTGAATATTATAAATGTTTCAATCGTAAGGCTTAACAATAGTTGGCAAGTTTGATGGAAGAGTAAACTTGTCTAACTATTGTATCGGCCGGGCCACCCGTATGAGGTTTAAGAAGGGGTCTCGACAAAAAGTTTGGAGCATAAGGTAACCCTATGCAAATAATTTATGGGCAATGTTGTACTTTGTACCAATAAAATTTTCTTCTATGTTTTTTTGAGTGCCGATTCCATATCAAAAACATTTCTGAAATTAATTTTATGTAGTTGTATTTTTATAAATTTATAATATTTTTAATTATTATATGGATGAGTATAAATTTTAAAATCTATAATACCTAAATTTTAACTTTTTTTCATACTTTAATACTTTAAAAATATAGTCGTTCAAAAAAAAAAAAAGC
This sequence comes from Tinospora cordifolia, assembly GCA_030144865.1. Taxonomy (NCBI): domain Eukaryota; kingdom Viridiplantae; phylum Streptophyta; class Magnoliopsida; order Ranunculales; family Menispermaceae; genus Tinospora; species Tinospora cordifolia. The sequence continues at coordinate 29,428 of JAJIYU010001597.1, read as the reverse complement.
TATAAATGCAAACTCTAACCTAATTTTTAACAAAAAAAAAAAATCTCATGTTTATTGATGATGCTGCCAATTTTGGTTATTAGACATAGCTTCTTTTATTTATCTATTTATTTTAAAATAATTGAAACATGCTCTTTTTTCAAAAGAACGATTTACTACTTTCATAAAAACCAAAAAGAATTTTTTTAGTAAAATTTTTTGTTAAATTTTGAATAAAAATAAATTAATTTTACTAAAAATTCAATAATTTAATTTTTTTTAATAAGCTTTAATTGACAAATTACCTTTTCGGTATTTTGATGATTTTATTCTTTACTTGATAACTAAAAAATTTATTTAAAATTATTTTAAAATAAAATAACAATTTTTTATATTCATTTCAATAAAAATAATTTTACTATTTTAAAAAGATAATTTTCTTAGTTTTGGTAAAATTACCTTCATAGAAAAAATAATTTATACTTTTTTGGTAATAAATTGTTTTTGTAAACAACATAGGAAAGCAAAAAAAAATTATGAGCATAAGCGAATATTAAAATACACACATTTAACCTTTTTTCAAGCTATAATAATAATTTATTCTCATAATTATTAAATGTGTATATTATACATTTTAAAATGTATACTCATTTACATAATTATCAAAAATATTATAATTTTATAAAAATAAAATTTCATTTTATTAACTTTAGTAATGTTTTTGATATTGAGTCGACACTCAAAAAAATTAAAATAAAAAAATTGTTGGAACAAGGTACAACTTGATCCATAAACTATTTGCCCAAGGGCATCTTGTGCCTTCAACCTTTTTATGGTGGGGGTGTCATGTCATTATCAAGTTAGCATCTTTTGACATGTGGCATGCCATGTCAACATTCTTTCACACCTGGCATGTCACATAAACTCACCTTAACGGCCAAATGACAGATGGGTTAAGTTTAGGAAAGTTTACATTATTTGTTACTTTGAGGATGAGAATGCATCCGAAAAATGTTTATGACATATGGTACCCTGTGCAAATAGTTATGAGGCAAATTTGCATGATAGGCCGAACTAAATTGAGTTTTAAAATAAGTTGGCACCCAGGGGTGTTTTCATAATTTAACTTTAATGCATGATTAGTCAAAAAGTGAGATGTTACAAATAATTAGAGAAAAATGTGAAATTCAAGAACGAGCAGAAAATAGTGTGTAAAAAAAAGGGTGTGTAAAAGAAAAGAGTGCAAAAGAATTGAGTGTGCAAAAAAAGAATGAGAAAAAGCATGTGAGAGTAAGAAAAAAAAATTGAGATAAAATGAGCTAAATGAAGAGAAACGAAAGTCAGAAGTGTAGAAAAAGTTACAGAACAACGTATGTGAGTGAGTACATTTACTAGACTGGGTAAGATTAAGAGTGCTATATTGGCAAGGGAACAATTGCTTGTACTTTTGTACAAGGATGTAAGTAAGGGTAATAATTTGTGTCGTCACGTCATAAACGAGTCATGCAGTAAATGGGTCATGTTTAACCTTGTTCATAATCGTGTATCTGTATATGACTTATTTAACTTTTTACAATTAATTTTTAAAATAATTTTTTATAAACAATATTAATAAAAATATAAAAAAATTTATATTTATATTTAAAATAATAAAAAATTTATATTATTAATAGGTTAATAAACACATTAATTTTAAATTTACTTATTTATTATTTATCTTTTAACTTATCTATAATCGTGTTAAACGTGTCATTTTCGAGTTTTTCGTTTTGACTCAAATCCGTTAACTTCATATCGTGTCATAAATTGTCACCCTTAGATATAGGGGTGTAAATTGGTCTAGTCAAGTTGGGTTTCAATCTAAAATCCAATCCCACTCAATTAGGTCCTAGACTTGATGCAATCCAACCTACCCTATTAAAGGGGCCCCAATGTTGGGTTCAGCAGGAACTTGTTTTTTAATAACTTGAATTAAAAAAATCATATGACATGATATGATTTGAGAAAAGTTTTAAATGCAATTATGAATTAAGACTTTCCATTAAAAGCCTCTTGGTAAAATGTGAGACTCTTTTTTAAGTCGGGTTGAATAAAAAAGTGAATAAGTTTATATGAGAAGACAACTTCTTTACTTTTTCTACCTAAGCAAGGTGAGACTAAAGATTAGAAGTAATTTGCACTTCTTCCTTCTCAAAACCCGGAAGTTTTAGCTCTACATTGTTTCAATGAAAAAAGTTAGGGAATGCTCATTTTATACAGATCAATTTACCATTCCTATAATTTTACAAGTTCTTTTTTTCCTTGAAATAGTTGCAATTTGTATGCTAATGAGTTTTTTTTTTCACTCTTTTTCAAATCTTATTCAATGTTTATTGAATAAATCTGCCAAAGTTATTTGAGACAAGTTATAACATAACAAGAGAATAATCAAAGTGGAATGTAATATTTATATTAGATATATTTTATTCTTATAAAATAGTAGTCTACATTAGTATATCAAGTTGTGTTGTGACCATAAAATAATTTAAAGTTGGATATAAAATGTGTATTAAAAATAATTTATTCTTATAAAATATTAATTATAAGGGCATGATAATGCATTAAAGTTGGGTATAGTACATGTTAAAGTTATTTAATAATATAATAAAAGTTTGATATAACATGTTAAAATTAGCTTATTTTCAATGAAAAAATAGTTATATTTGCACCCGCAATATATTTCAAGTAACCATTATAACACTAATTAATTTTGATAATAGTTCATAAAATAATGTTTCATTATAGATGTAGAAGAACCAACATATAAATAATATTTGACACATGTAATAAATAATAAAAGATGAGCATGACATACATTAAAAATAGTTTACTCTTAGAAAAAATAAATTTGTACTAAACAGACTATTTTATAATATGACATAATAGTAATAAAGATAAAATATTTTAAATAATATATTTTAATGTTATAATAATTAAGATATAAAAAATAAAAGGGTGTACAAGTAATTAATTTTCATCATCAATTATATGATATATTGTATTAAAACTTAAATTATTAAAATATACTTAAGTTGATCATGACATGTTCGAATTTCATATTCTTGATTCAATTGCAAATTTGTGCCTTATTCTCCTTTAACTACAAACTGAGGAGGACATAGTTTGTTTCAAACAAATAACTATCCAACTTGTGTCTTCTGATCACTAGAAGAACAAGAGACTTTCATAGTATATAGTTATTTCTATCTAATTTTTTTTTTTTTGTCAACTACAGTTTACAACTGGGGGGGCAAGGGGGTTCGATCCCTGCTCTCTCGTGGGGCAGGGAGACACCATCTTCAGCTGCTCTAAGCAGCTGTTGTAGCTTCGTTATTTCTATCTAATTTGATCAACATAGGATGGCTAAGATTAACATTAATGCTTTTATGCTCTATCCTACGCCATAGCTATGCCTAAGCTTGAATCTTGTGGAGAGGATGAACCAATTATAGGCTCATGCATGGCTGTTGTAGCTTCGTTACAGCTCTGACACCATTTACGAAACAAAGTTAGCTCTTTGAAGATTAGATGATGATAATATCTTGTATTTATATCAATAGGTGTTGAATAACAACCAATGAGAAATTTATAAATAACTATTAAATCCAATGGATAGCAACTAATCCATTAGCTGATCTAACTAATCATTTACTAAACAACTATGTAACAGTTACTTGTAAGCTATCTTAACACAAATAACATTTTTATTTCGTATAAAGAATTTGATTTCTTGCCATGACATGGCTAGGATTACAATTGTTGATGATCACACCAAATGATCATTAATTCCAAAGCCTTAAATCAAATCTAATTTAAGACATCTCTCTTTCAAGGAAGCTACAACAATTCAACTTGTGCATGGGGTAGGGTACTGCCAAGGAAATTGTTTATGATTTATTAGTAAGTTCAAAATGGGTTCTTCTTGAGTTGATGTCTAGGTGGCTAATGGGAACAGATTGTAAACTGGTGAGCAATATATCTATGTTAGTTCAAGTCTGGCTTTGTCCAATAATTTACTAAATCATCGTTATCAGAACAAAACATTAAATATATTATAAGCAAGGTGATGTGACAATACACTGAATTTCCACATCAAGAGAGAAAAATTAACACACACTCACCATACACTACATTTGCATGGATATGGTTTTCAAGTGTAATATTTGCGTCAAAAAAGCTGCTTTTTTTCATATTCTCCTTAGTAATTTCAGAAACACTATTATAGAATTGTCGTGTTTGTCTTTGTTACCTTCACTATAATATTTTTTACACAAATATTAATCCTTATCTTAAGTAATTTTAATGTACACACCCTTTTCGTTTGAACTATATAGAGAAGTAACACTCAACAAAATTGTTTATTTCCAACTATGGGGAACCTATTAATTCATGAGATTTATAATAAATTAAAAATGGGATTTTTGGTGACAGAAAAATAAGTAGAAATACATGTTTTGTTGATATATTGCAAGAAAAACAAGAAAAGTGGATGTGAAAGGACAAAATGGCAAAGCTCATTCACATATCTGGTGAAACTCGAAAGGTATTGTTGTATTCATCATATCATTAAGCTTTTTAACAGGACATCAAAGAAAATGATGACCTCAATAAAGTGATATGAATGTCTAGTGGAAGGGGTTTTAAAAAATATTAATTTGGGATATTCTGTCCTAGGGAAGAAATTATTTTTAAACCAAACTGGTCATGAGAGACATTTGATCTCCATGTAATGTAAAACTTTTTTATTTTTAATGTAAGAATTCTTAGGCATAAATAATTCATCAGAGAAATGGCTCTTAGGAGTTTCCTAAACTACCAAATAGATTAAGCTTTATATCATCTGACTCCCACAATAGCAACAACAACAACAATAATAATATAAAAACATCTTACAATTATTAAAATAAACAAAAAAAATAAAAGAGAATGAGATACAATATTCATAACATGCTTTATTAAAAACTAGAAAAACCAACCTCGATCGTGCTATAAAACATTTGAAGGATTAATAAAATTTATCAATTTTGGCGGTATAAATGTTAGGATCAATGCAAGTGTACAGGATCGCAATAGTAATATACTCGGTAAATATCGGATTATCGTCCTCTGGGAACGATTTGTGGTTAATATCTTAAATCTCAATTTTATTAAGGCTAAAAATTAAATTAAATATTAAATATTTAAATTAAACTTAAATTAAATTTAAAATCAAATTGAAAGCAAGTGAAGATTAAATTAAACAATATATGAATTAAAATTTTAGGATAATAAAATATCATGTATTCACTTTTAATATTTATTTCAATTAATCTAAAATTTGTTCTTGTAGGTTATAACACAAATAATTAAAACCCTCTCCCAAGGCGTCTTAATCCTATCAGTTAAATTGTCTAATACCCCCTCTCGAGGTGTACAGTCAATAAACTAATGCATTAAAAATATTAATCACGTGCAACCTCCAACAAAAGTAACAACCTCCTAGTCAATTAATTTATATAGGTTTATATTCTAATTATCTAATTATTGAACCTCCCTCCCGAGTTAATTCAATAATCTAAAATTAATTTATAGGTGGCCAATCAATAAAAACCATTAAGAACATAGAATATAAAATAATATCTCAAAATAGATTAATCAAAATAAAAATCAAAAAGTTCTTATAATCTAAATTACATCCTAAAAATAAAAATATTTAGCAAGACGTATTTAAGAAAGTACCAAATAAAGAAGTAAATAAAATAAAGATCATACTGGACTAGGCTTTGATCTTGTTCTTTAATTCTTGTGCTTCAATTTTGATATCTTCTTCAATTCTGTTCTTCAATTTTCTTCTCTCTGGTCTTCGGTAACTGCTTCAAAATTGAAATCATGAATGAACCCTAAAAGACTACTAAAAGAGCCTATTTATAGATTTTCAATCTTTTAGAATTTTAATTAAACACAGATTTGTATTGTAATTGCTTTATTTTCTATTCTTCCCGTGCCATTCCAACCATACCCCTTACTTAGGAAACAAAATTACACCTTTTTGCCATTGACAAATCTTGCCATTTTCTTCATGCGCACGGGCGTTGTTTTGGGTTGAACCGAGTTGGGCTTGACCATTAACTGCTTGTGATCAATTACTCCATATTTATTTGACCTTCTTGTATATATTTGCTCCCAATTATTATAAACCTACACAAACAAATACTAATCCTTCCTTGAGCATTAAATCATTAATATAAATGATAAAAATTATATTAAAATTCTTAAAATATATAAATAGCATGCAATATGAATATAAATAATTATGTACCTAATTATAAGTAATTATGCCCTATTTTCTACCTAAACTCATACAAAACATATGTAAAATACATATAATATTGTTAGTATGCAATGCAACTAACAAATACCCCCAAACTTAAACTATTGTTTGTCCCAGAATAATGACTCTAATCTAAAACTAACATGTCATGCCATATAAAATTAAATTCTTTTTCACTTATTATTGTAACCTCAATTTTCCATTCCTATAGTTTATGACTCATTAATACTTCCTTAGGTCTATTCAGGTTGTTTACATTTTTAGTTCATCATCTATTCTTTCTCAACTTCACCCTTTCATCTGTTAGTATCTCAATCCTCTTAGACTTTGTAAGTGATTTGCAGGCACCATCCCACTCACAGAAATCATTTCCTAATACCTAAGTACACAGACCCTCTCAATTTTCTCCTCTATTTATCTTCTACTTAAATCAAACTATAGTCAGGATTAGTGGTTTTTCTTTTAGGTTGTAACGTGATTTGGCTCAAGGTACAGGTGTAATAAGAAAATCTGACTCAAGTGTACACTCATAGCAATAATAACAACCTATTTTGTTTGATTTTTTTCAATATAGCTTGATCCTTTCTTTTCAAGCTTGTGTATTTCTCGTTCATGCTCACAACTTTGTCTTTATAGTTCCCCCAAACTTATTTTATCACGTGCATTCCAAATTGTACTCACATATACACTCATACAAAAGTAGAAAGTTCAGCTATCATTGACAATTCTAAAATACTAAAGAAATAAATATAACTTTTTTTTCTTTTTTTTCTTCTTTTTTTCTCTTTTTTCTCTTTTATTTTATTTTATTTTATTTTATTTTATTTGCTTTTTTTTTACTAAACAAAATAAAAGCTGAAACAAAAACTAAAAACATATGTATTTCAATATTAGCATCCCTTCCTTCTTTCACATAATCAAATAGGCCGTATTAAAACCATGAGTGTACACAAATAAGTCCAACTGAGATATTCATAAAAGGATAGAGTGTTTATATCTATATAATATTTAGGTTTATAACAAGAAAACAAGCTATAAGGCTCAAAATTGACACAAAAGATTTTAAATGCTGGGACTGGCCTTTAAGCTATAACTCAAACAATGATGGCCTACTTCATTTCCCTCCTATAGTCATTCCTAAGTAGTGTTCAAGACATATTTGATTATTTTAAGAGTCATTTGTGAGAAATTCTCTCCACTTGTGGTTTGGTTTCTACTCCTCACTTTGCTCAGTTTTCGAATTCGTAATCTACCTAAGACTATAAAGATCTGTCAAGGTCAAATTTTAGACAAACTAAGCACGCAGACTGTTTGAAAGTACCATAGTTCTTTGTCTCATCACACTAGAGGAATTGTCAATTCATAGGTTACTCAGTGAAAATTTTCAAAAAATATGGCATGGATCTAGCCTAAGTAACATCTATATGCTTTATATGCTCATGTCCTAACTCTAAAATAAATAATCCTAGTATCTAAATGTCATGAGAGAATTTCAATAGCTATGTATGTGATATGTCCATAAATATATGCAGTTTAGAAGCATTAATGCATACAAAATATGTAAATATAAAGGAAAATTAAACCTGAAATGAAAAGAAGAATTTCTTCAATGCGCACCCCCAAATTTAAATTGTGTTTTGTCCTCAAGAGCACACTTTACTTTGACTCTCATAGGGAGGATAGTACACTAAGGCACTCAGAAAACCTACATGTGGCAAAAAGAAGATACGTATTAGATAATAATTAACTAAAATGCATGATTTTTTTTTTTGAATAAACTACCATGCATGCATACCAAAAAATAAATTAGGTTAAAATCCTATCTAAATAAATGAAAATAAAAAAAAATAAAACTAGTGGGTTGCCTCCCACTAAGCGCTATGTTTAACGTCGTCAGCTCGACGTGGATATGGGTTAACCGAAGCCCAATTTGTTGATCTTTGCAAATACTTTGGCTTTAGGCAACTCTTGATTCATAATATCTGGTCGCTACTTATATTTTAGGAATGGATCTTGTGACTCCTTCCTAAGACTTTTCTGAGTATGAATAGCATCCTACAGCTCTTTCATAGCATAGTTAGGCTTCCTATGTGCTTGTATGGCCTCCCCTTTAACAAGTTCAACATTTTTAACTTGAATATCAGGAGGACTAGGCTTTTCAATATCTCTCTAATCGCCAGCTTGCATCATATTATCCTTTTTGCATTCTTGCACTTTAGTAAGGGGCTTCAACGAGCTATAGATATTGAAGACAACTCATTTGTCATTCATTCTCAATGTGAACTCTTCCATGGCGACATCTATTAGGACCTGACTAGTAGCTAAGAATAGTTGCCCAAGAATCAATGGTATCTCCTCGTTTTCTTTCATATCAAGAACTACAAAGTCAGCTAGGAAGATAAACTTATCCACCTTTACTAGAACATCCTCAATAACGCCTCGTGGATAAGTGACAGAATAGTCTACAAGCTAAAGGTTAATACTGGTTGGCTTGATCTCTGATAGGCCCAATCGGCGGTATACTAAAAGGGGCATGAGATTTATGCTAGCCCCCAAGTCACAAAGAGCTTTATCAAATATTTTAGTACCTATGCTACACAAAATAGTGAAACTCCCCGAATCTTTCAACTTCTAAGGCAGCTTTCTTTGAATTATAGCACTGCACTTCTCTGTCAATCGCATAGTTTTATGATCTACCTGCTTCTTCTAAAACCTCTGCAGAAATGGTAACGGAGGAAGCTCAAGGTATGTGTTGCCTTGAATAGTGATGCTGGGACGTCTAACCTTCTTCTTTTCATTATCAGTAGGTGCTAGATCAGTTGACTCAATAAGAGCTGGCCCTTTAGAATATATAGTCTCATCAACTAGCATAGGAGGGCTGGATGGAATAGGTGGTCTTTAAACTTCTCTCACACTTCTTGTAGATATCGCATTGCAGCTTTCTTTAGGGTTTACCTGAGTATCACTAGGAAAAGAGCTTCGCTGCTGATTGGAGAATGTTTGGGCTATCTGTCCTTAAGTCTCAAGGTTCTTCACGGTTGCATTCATGTTTCCCATTTGTATATTCAAACCTGAGACTCTATTGTCATTCTGATCTATTCTTCCAGTTAATTTTTTAAAGAAATGAGCTTGCATATTCATGATCTTGTCCAATTTGTCTTCCATAGATGGTTTCTTTTCAAATAGACTTTGTTGAGGGATATAACTTGGTGGAGCTTGCTCGACGTTTCTGTTATTCGCATAAGAAAAGTTTCCATGTTGACGGATCCCCGGATGATAATATTGAGGAGCATTGGACCCCTGTTGTTGACCTTGATAATTATTGAATCGGTTCATCACATTTAACTACTCTATAGAAGCTTCTGCATTAAAAGAGGCCTTATGTGCTTCTGCTATAGCCAAAATAGATTGGTTCTAAGGAGCCTAAAACTGTCTGTTGCCCAATTTCTCAGTTAATAAATTCATTTGGTGGGTCATAGAAGCTATCTAGGCCTACAAAGCTGTAATCTCATCAACCTCATGTACTCCACCCCGTTTCACGGATCCTCTATCTGTGCCATATCCATATGCGTTAGCTACCATATCTTCAATGAGATGAGTGGCCTCTATAGTAGACTTTCCCATCAAGGAACCACCAGCAGCTAAATCAACCAAAACTCTAGTAGGTGGTGTCAAAACACTATAGAACATTTGAATCTGTAGCCAAGGAAGATAGCCATGTTGTGGGCATCTTTGCAGTAAATCCTTAAATCTCTCCCACGCTTCATAAAGGGACTCGAAGTCTGATTGCTTGAACTAACTGATTTCACCCCTAAGTTGATGAACCTTGGCAGGAGTGAAATACTTTTACATGAATTTCTATCTCATCTCTTCCCAAGTAGTGATGCTACCTGGCAGGAGAGTCTACAACCTTTTCCATGCCTTATCCCTTAAAGAAAAGGGGAAAAGTCACAATCTCAACTGATCTTCAATCACACCATTCATCTTAACAGTATCACAAATTTTTATGAATGAGTTCAGGTGCGCCATCGGATCTTTAGTAGCCAAACCCCCAAACTATTGTTGTTGTTCTATTGTAATCAAAGAGGGCTTCAACTCAAAGTTGTTGGCATTGATGGGTGTTTTGGCAATTCTGGAGTAGTTATTATTAAGCTCAGGCTTGAAAAAGTCACAGAGAAGTGCTTCACCATCAGTACCAATTGCAGATTTACCACTCTCACCATATTAGATCTATGGCTTCGAGTCTCCAACTGAAATTGTCTAAGTGTTTTCAACTAGATTGGATCACTCAACTCTATTAAGTCCCCACTCATTAACAACCTAAAACACCACAAGCAAAGAAAACAAATCAAGTGTAGCGAGCCCACGAATTAAATAAATAAAATAAATTAGAGAGAATAAAAATAGAGAGAACAAAAAAAAAGACAATAATAAATAAAATAAATAAATAAATTACATTGAAACAACGCTAAATAAAAATAAAAATAAACTAAACTAACTAAAATTAATAAAATACCTTAAAAATAAATTAAAATTAAATAAACTGAAATATGGTAAAAAAAATAACAATAACAAAAATAAAATAACCTAAACTAAAAAAATTGCTTAACGGATAATAAAATAAAATAAAACTAAACTAAACTAAATGAATAACTGAAAAAAAAATTAAACAATTAAAACTAAACACTAATAAATAAATAATAATAATAGTAATAATAAAAAATAAAATAAAACTGAATTGAATTAACTAATGAAATTAAATAAACAATAAAAATAAATTTTTTAATGTCTTTTATAAATAAATTATAGAAATTGACTAAAATTAATTTTATGCCTAAAAAATAAAATAATTAAAGCTAAGATAAAAATAAAAGTAAAATTAAATTAAAAAAAGGTAAAAAAAAAGAATAATCAAAAATTAAATATTAAACTAAAAATAATTAATGAATTAATAAAAATAATAACTACAATAAAGTAATAAAAAAAGACGAAAAAATGAAAGAAAAGAAAAAAAGAAAAATTAACCTAAAAAGAAAAGAAAAAAAAACTAACCTAAAACTAACCCAAAACAAATAATGATTAACTAACCTAAAATTAAATAATAACAATTAATAATAACTAACCAAAAGAAAAAAAAACAAGTAACCTAAAACTAACCAAAAAATAATAATAATAACAACAACAACAATCTAAAGTAACTAAACCAAATAAAAACAATTAAAACTAACTAAACTAATTTAACCTAAAATAATCAATTGTTATAAAAAAAAACAAAAAAACAAACTATTGAATTAAAATATTAAATTATAGAAATGAGTTGAATCTAATAAAAATTTAAAAAAATTAAATTAAATAAAAATCCTTAATTAAAATTTTAACCAATTTTAATTAGTTTCAAGATTATTAACACTGTTCCCCAGCAACAGCGCCAAAAACTTGTTGGGGTCACTGTAAGTGCACAGGATCGTAATAGTAATATACTTGGTAAATACTGGATTATCGTTCTTTGAGAACGGTTTGTGGTTAATATCATAAATCTCAATTTAATTTTAATCTCAATTTTATTAAGGTTTAAAATCAAATTAAATATTAAAAACTTAAATTAAACATAAATTAAATTTAAAATCAAATTAAAAACAAGTGAATATTAAATTAAAAAATATATGAATTAAAATTTTAGGATAATAAAATATCATGTATTCACTTTAAATATTTATTTCAATTAATCTAAATTTTGTTCTCCCGATGCGCCTTAATCATATCAGTTAAATTGCCTAATACCCCCTCCCGAGGCATACAAACAATAAACTAATGCATTAAAAATATTAATCACGTGCAACCTCCAACAAAATTAAGAACCTCCCAGTCAATTAATTCAGATAGGTCTATATTCTGATTATCCAATTATTGAACCTCCATCTCGAATTAATTCAATAATCTAAAATCAATTTATAGGTAGCCAATCAATAAAAAACATTAAGAATACAGAATATAAAACAATACCTTAAAATAGATTAATCAAAATAAAAATCAAAAAGTTCTTATAATCTAAATTACATCCTAGAAATAAAAATCTTTAGCAAGACGTATTTAAGAAAGTACCAAATAAAGAATTAAATAAAATAAAGATCATATTAGACTAGGCTTTGATCTTGTTCTTCAATTATTGTGCTTCAATTTTGATATCTTCTTCAATTCTGTTCTTCAGTTTTCTTCTCTCTGGTCTTCAATAATTGCTTCAAAATTGGAATCATGAACAAACCTTAAAAGACTACTCAGAGAACCTATTTATAGATTTTCAGCCTTTTTAGAATTCTAATTAAACACGGATTTGTATTGTAATGGCTTTACTTTCTATTCTTCCCATGCCATTCCAATCATGCCCCTTACTTAGGAAACAAATTTACACCTTTTTGCCATTGACAAATCTCACCATTTTCTTCATGTGCACAGGCGTTGTTTTGGGTTGAACTGAGTTGGGCTTGACCATTAGATGTTTGTGATCAATTACTCCATATTTATTCTTACTTCTTGTATATATTTGCTCCCAATTATTATAAATCTACACAAACAAATACTAATCCTTCCTCGAGCATTAAATCATTAATATAAATGATAAAAACTATATTAAAATTCTTAAAATATATAAGTGGCATGCAATATGAAAATAAATAATTATGTACCTAATTATAAGTAATTATGCCCTATTTTCTACCTACACTCATGCAAAACATATGTAAAATATATATAATAATGTTAGTATGCAATGCAATTAACAATGAACTCTATATTATAAATATATTGTACAACTTTTTTCCTTTGTCTACTCTGTTTTTCTCTTTTTATTTTTGTTTTAATTTCTTTCGTACCTTCAACTCATTGTGCAATAAACTACTTTAAGCATTAGAGGAGGCATAAGATGGAACTTGGTGAAGTAACCCACTCCTTCAATACTAAGAGTGTTTCTCACCCCTTAAGAAATCACTCAATACATCATAAAACCTATGGAAGTTCTTCTTGCCATCTACAGTAACTATGGTAGATAGGTCACTTGGTTAATGAATATCTTGTTTTTCATTTGCTTCATTTTTGGGTTGTGAAAATACATTAGTTCACTCATCACACTCATATCGAGCCCACTAGTCATCACAAAAGACTTTTTTAATTTAATGACTTGTTCAAAGACCAGACTTGATGATGACATCAACATAGACCTGTAAAAGCATATCATCATCTTGGTCGATATGAACAATGTGGAATGAGTTCACGTTTCTTTCAACCTTTTGCAAGTAGAAAACTAAACCCTATCATACCAAACTCTAAGAGCTTGTTTTAATTAGTATAAGGCTTTGTGAAGTCTACAGACATGATTGGGCTTTACATATCTTTAAACCATTGGGGGTTGCTTTACATACACGTCTTTATTAATAAAACCATTTAGAAATGACTATTTGCATCCAATCGAAATGCACTGCAACAAGCATAAGCTAATAGCATTCTGACTGTTTCTAGCCTTTCTACAAGTGCAAATACTTCCCTATAATATTCTTAATCTCCCTATCTAATTATTCTTTAACTAGAGCAAAGTCATTTGAGTCAACCAAGTCATCAAAATCATCAAAATTCTTTCTATTAGATATTTTCACCTCAATGTCAGCCATGAGATGCAATATCACCTTTTCGACCTCTAAATCTAATTATAAGTTGCTAGAAAATGATAAGTCATCCAAAGTTGCTTTTAGAACTTTCTTCTCAATTTGTCTCTTGTTGAAAGATGTTTTGTGCTCATTAGATGAAACCTTTTTCTTCTTCAGTAGACATTTTCTTCTAACTTATCCAAGCTTGTTGCATCAAAAGCAAATGATGTCAGGAGCCTTAAACACAATTTATTTCCTTTGTTAGACTTACTTAATTGAACCTATCTCTTCATTACTCGATTCAACTTATTAGAGAGCGTCAAAATCTTATCATTTGACTTTGTCTTTGTCTCTCTTAAATCATTGTTTGATTGTTCTCTTGTTCCTTGATTTTAATTTGGTGAACTATTAATGATCTGCAAAACTCGTTTAGTGAGTAGTCACCAATGCTCTTAGCTTTCTTGATCACTATCACCTTAGCATCCCAGTACTTGAAAAGCCCTTGAAAGAACTTGCCAACTATCTTAATTTGGGGGTAGGTGTTACTAAAATTCTTTATCTCATTTATAATCTTTGTTAATCTTGTGATTGCCTTGGCTATATTTTCTCCCCTCGTTTACCTGAAACATCTCATAACTGTTCCAAAATTCTAACCTTTGTCTCCTTGACATGCTTTGTTACTTCATGTAAACCTCGAGCTTATTCCACATTTCTCTTGTTATATTACAAGAATTGACTTTATTAAACTCATTTACACTCAATGCACTAAAAAGAGCATTGAAGACTTGGTCATCCAGTAATCTACTCTTCTTTTCCTCAACTGTCCACTCACCTTAAGCTTAGTTGGATCTTACTACCCATCAACCACTATATCCTAAATGTCCAAATTTTGGGATCTCAAATAATGCCAAACCCTAACCTTCTATTGAATGTACTTGTTTCCTTATAGCAGTGGTAGCCAATAGGATGAGCACCCTCTCTAAAAAAGTCGTGTGTCATGTCCATATTCTGCCATTTCATAGTACTAAAACACTAAAAATTTGAAAGTAGTTTAGTAGCTTTTAAGTGGCAACCTGCCCTATTATGACTAGAACATACACTCAAAAGGGGAGTGAATTAGGTATTATGAAAATTATAAGACCTTTTACAAGTTTTAGCTAGTAATTAAATGACTATTACATGCAACATGATAAGTAGAATGATAAATATGAAAATAATAGCAAATGGTGATAGAAGTGGACAAGGCACGTCAATTTATAGTGGTCTAGCCCTCCATAGACAAATCCTACTTCCTAGCCACCCAACTAAGAATTTCTAACCTAGCCTTTACCACAAGTTGATCTTTTTCAATATAAACCAATGATCAAACTTATAGAAAACAAGACCTTAGCCTTGAACTTGACCTAGCACAAGCCACTAGGTCACCCGAGCACAACTAAAATAGTCGGTAAGAAACTAATCTAACACACTAAAACAATCCCTACCAAGTGTTTCAAATACACTTGTCTCAACTTACAAATGATAAGTGATAATCTGGTTAAGTAATTATAAGCTAAACTAATACTATTCGAATGATATGAAATGATGCTCAAAATTTGAACTTGGAAATGTTTATGACTTTGGAGTCTTAGCACAAATTCTCAAAATAAAGCTTTTACAAAACTAAAAATTGAGTGACAATACATATTTTAAACTATGATAATAGCAAGTTGGAGATTTGCATGCATACACAATCTAATGCAAATTGAAGCACACAAGCTAATCACACAAAAACCTAAAAGGTAAGTAAATTTCGAACAAGATATAAAGCTCAAAACACTCTAGAAATATGATTTTCAATGTTGCACAAAAACGATTTACATAAACACTGAAATGTTGCATGCACGTGTAGTGTTCAATCGAAGCCTTGAGTTTCAAATCTAAATATTTGGATAAGATCAATAAAGTCAACTCATTTTGTGGTATCAAAAAAACCTAAAAATAATTTTCAAATGCCTAAGAGAAATTTAATTAAAAAATATTTTAATTGCACTACTTGTATACAAAATAGATTTATAATTAAAAAACAAAAGTGCACAATAAAATGAAGTAATCTGGATCTAAAATTTGAGAGTATAAAATGATGAAATTGATCAATTAAACTCTCACAAATCCAACTAGAGCAGTTGCACACTTTACAACAAGATATAAATATATATGTATTAAGAGTAATATGCAGTAGATCTAAAATTGTATTGAAAATGTTACCAACAACTCTTACATAAAGATCTTAGAGAGGCTTTAAAATCCCTTTTTACAATCACAAGCGATGCATGTTGAATTCCTGGAATTCTGAATGCGAATTTACATATACAAGGAGGGTATTTATAGTTATACAAAGGTATACAAATGCAAAAATATATATATGGTATAACATCTCTAAGATACAGTATAATATCTCTAAGATTATATATATATAGTAATATCTTATAGATACAGTATAATATCTATAAGATATGTATATCTATATATATAGTAATATCCTCCCTCAAACTTAAGGTAGTAGAGAAGAAGTCATCTTGAGTTTGTCAACCAGGACTCGATGTCAACCAGATGGGTGTGCTTTAGTGAAAATGTCAACAAGTTGATCAGCAGATGCAATGTGGGTCAAACAAAGTGTTTTTTTGTTTGATATGTTGACAAATGAAATGATAATCAATCTCAATCTGTTTTGTTCGTTCATGGAACACATCATTATGAGTAATTTGTATAGCACTCATATTATCACAGTGAAGAATGGAACCGACAGAGAAAGAGACTCCCATGTCTTATAGTAACCATCGAATCCATAATAACTTAGAAGTGGTATATGCTAGAGCGCGATATTCAGCTTCTATACTAAAGCGTGAAACAAAAGTTTGTTTCTTGCTCTTCCAAGAAATTAATGATCATCTAAGAAGAAAGCAATATCCAGTAATAGAACGACGATCTATTGGATCACCAGCCCAATCAGCATCGAAAAAGGTATGAAGGGCTAAGGAGGAGTTGGCAGAGAAATGAAGACCATAGAACATGGCACCCTTTACATATCGAAGTATACGTAAAACTACAACATAGCGAGAAGATCTAAGAGCATGCATAAATTGACTTATGAGCTGAACAACATAAGATAGATTGGGCCGAGTAACAATAAGGTAGATAAGATTACCAACTAATTGTCTATACAATGTTGCATCTGGTAGAGGCATACCATCATTGGGTAGTAACTTGACATTTGTCTCTAAGGGACTGTCAACAATTTTATTGTCAGTCAAGCCAGCACGAGATAAGATATCAGAGGCATACTTAGCTTGAGAAAGATAATATCCATCAGAGCTTGATGTAACTTCAAAGCCTAAGAAGTAATTTAGTGTGCCCAAAATTTTCATTTCAAAAGTCTGAATAAGAAATGTTTGCAAGGCATGAATTCCTGAAACATCATCTCCTATAATGACCATTTCATCAACATAAAGTAGAAGAATAATAAGGCCAACCTCTATGTGTCGTAGGAACAAAGCCGAGTCATAAGCGTTCGGCGTGAATCCTTGTTGAGAGAAAGCAGAGCTAAACTAAACAAACCAAGCTCTAAGAGACTGTTTGAGACCATATATGGCTTCATGAAGACGACAAAGTTTTCCTAGCGGGTGGTCAAGGCTTGAGGAGGTTGTAAGTAAACTTCCTCAAGCAAGTCTCCATTAAGAAATGTATTTTAACATCCATTTGGAGCATCTTTCACTTGCGAACTGTAGAAATCGCAAGTAAGGAGCGAAAAGTCGTAAGACGAGCAACTGGAGCAAAAGTTTCCTCATAATCAATACCATATTCTTATGTGAAGCCTCTAGCAACAAGTCGTGCTTTACAGCATTCTATGAATCCATCAACATGAGTTTTAATCTTGAACACCCATTTACTTCCTACTACAGTCTTACCTTGAGGCAAGTCAGTTAGATCCTAAGTATGAGCAGCTTCCATAGACTAGAGTTCTTTAGTCATAGCTTGTTGTCATAACGGGTCAGATTTAGCCTCGCGATAAGTGGTTGGCTCATACAAAGTGGCAAGGGCAATGAAACAATGATAATCTTGAAGGTGGGATGGAAGAGTTCTTACCCGACTAGAGCGTCGTAGTTCAGGTGTAGGAAGAGACTCAGGTGATGTGTTGATTGGATCGATCGACGTTGCAGGCAGATTAGTTCTATTAGACAAGTTGGAGTTTGATGAACTTGCTTCACCTACATCGGAGTTAGAAAATATGTCTAGGGAAGAATCAATGAACAAGAAGGAGGAATGGGGACGTTGTGGAAAGAGACATAAATGGTCGATGTTGTTAGAATTGCACATGGCCAAATATACGAAGTCTTTGTGCAATGGGATCATAACAATGGTAGCCTTTATGTTCAATGCTATAATCGAGAAAACAACAGAGACATGAACGAAGTTCCAACTTGGAACGTTCATGTGGGGATAATAAGACAAAACATACACAATCAAATGTTTTTAACACAGAATAATTAGGTGTTTTCCCATATAAGATTGCATACGGAGTTTGACCAACTATAATGGAAGATGGCAGATGATTAATAGTATAGATGGCAGTGAGTGCAGCTTCTCTCCAAAAATATTCGGATAATTGAGTGAAAAGGAGAAGAGATCGAACAGTATCCAAGATGTGTCGATGTTTTCATTCAGCATAACCATTTTGCTGAGAGGTGTACGGACATGATCGATGTTATAAAGTCCCACTACTCTTTAGAGTTTCAAGAAAAGTAGTAGATGTGTATTCTAGGGCGTTATCACCACAAAAAATTTTGATCTATCTCCCAAATTGAGTGTGAATCATTTTTGAAATGAATGAAAAACATCAAGTAATTCTGAACGATGTTTTAAAAGATATAACCAAGTATATGTAGAAAAATCATCAATAAAGATCACAAAGTATCGAGATCCACCTTTAGTAAGTATGGGAGCAAGACCCCAAATATCAGAGTGGACAAGATCAAAAAGGACTGATGAAACAAATTCACTTTTGTTGAAGGATAAGGCGCTTTGTTTGTTCAGTTGACAATGAATGCAATTAAATTTTTCAAAATTGACTTGGCCTAAACAACCAGTAGAAGCTAAAGTTTTAATTCGAGACAAAGATGCATGTCCTAGGCCTGAATGTCATAAACTACAAGTAGAAATGGATACAACAATAAAAGGAGCAGAAGAAGTTACATGTAGAGAAGTAAGCTCAAAAAGATAATCAACTTTATGCCCGGTCCCAATCAGCTGCCCCGTCTTTTGATCTTGCGCGTCACACCCTTTATTAGAAAAGGTTAAACCAAAGCCATTTTTGACAAGTTGGCCATCGAAAGGAGGTTAAGTGATAATTTTGGAACAACAAGTGTGTTAGGAAGAGAAAGATTGGGTGTGAAAATAGTACCAATGTGACTAACAGACATACTTGATCCATCAATAGTAAAAATAGTAGAAATAGGTGGACTATTGTTACCATGTGAAACTAATGAAATATCGGAGGTCATGTGATTACAACAAGCAAAGACAATAAACCAAGGTGAGGTATTACCTAATTGAACGGAAAGAGTAGTGGGTGTTTTGGATAGAAATTGTTGCACAGGTACCTCAAGATTAGCTGTAGTAAGAGATAAAGTGGGTGTTTTAGTTGTGTTTGGTGCGGCAGAGACAGTAGAAGCAGCAATGCTACTAGAATTATTTATTTTAGTCGAATCGTTTTTTGATCATCTACATTCAGAACCACATGTCCAAAATAGCCACACTTACAACATTGCCTAGTAAAGTTTTTCTTACTTTTCCCTGGTACTTTTGAAACAACAACAGAAATTTGTTTTTCAGGAACTAGAAAAGGAGTAGAGGTTACTAATACCTGGTCAGAGGTCATGCTAAGTTTAGCAGCATGACATGTTTCTTCTAAGATTAATTCGATAAGTGCAATCTCAAGTGTCAGAAGAGGAGTTCGATGAAGAAGAGAAGCACACGCATGTTTAAAATCATCTCGTATACCCATCATGAATTGAATTAATTAACGACAATCCCAATATGATTGAAAAGCTTCAGCAGATGTCACTTCTGAGTTGTTATGGATTCAATGGTTCCTACAAGACATGGGAGTCTATTTCTCTAACGAGCATGAGCATGAGTGCTATACAAATTTCACTCTTTATTGTGATAGCATGAGTGCTATACAAATTGCTCATAATGATGTGTTCCATGAACGAACAAAACACAATGAGATTGATTGTCATTTTATTCGTCAACATATCAAACAAAAAACATTTCATTTGACCCACGGTGCATCTGCCAATCAACTTGCTGGCATTTTCACTAAAGCACACCCACCTGGTCGATATCGAGTCCTAGTTGATAAACTCAGGATGACTTCTTTTCTACTACCTTAAGTTTGAGGGGTATGTTACCATATATATATATATATATATATATACATATCTTATAGATATTATACTGTACCATATCTTATGCTCAAGTCCTGATCATCTATCCTTGACATTTGAATGCATGTTGGATCTTCCGGTGTTAAATAGCATGATTTTCCAAAGAAAAGAAAATGGTTACTATATGGTATTCCTTTTTATTGTTACCATAATTCCACTAATGTAATTGTAATGATATAATAATTATCGAAAGAGTGGTGCTTATGTTAAAAAAAAAAAAAAAGGGAGCTAGACTAGCTCTGATACCATGATGAATGTTGAATTCATTGAATTTTAAATGAAAATTTACATATAGAGTATTTATAGTTGTACAAAGATATAAAAATGAAAAAAATAAAAGATACGGTGTAATGTCTCTAAGATTATACAGATACAATATAATATAATATCAATAAGATTATATATATATATATATATATATATATATATATATATATATATATATAGTAACAACATGGACCCTTCAAAAACAATATTAGATTGCCAGCACAAACAACAAATAAGATTCGCAAATCAGCCAAGTGTTCTATTTAAAAAGATGGATGAAAGAATTTAGATTAAAGCTTGTATGATTTGTCTCTCTAGTTAGATAATATTCAAAGCATAGGGTGGGTTCCAAAGTGATGTTACAGTTGAAAACTTGTTACAAATGCGTCCGTGAAACTCGTTAGAATTGGCAAGGTATGATGATCCAGATCTGGATTTGTTGCTCTATATAACGCATTACAAATCAACCTTTAACAGGTCGCAGCTTGTAGCACTTGCATGTGTAACACCCCGCAACGCGTTGAAGTAGCCTTGTAACACGTTGTGGGGCTATGGAACTCGTGTTTTGGGGTTTGAAAAACACTCCAGATGACGTACAGTAAGCATGATTAACACTTTATCATAATATTAGAAAATTAAGAAGCATATAATTATGATTAGCTATAATAGATTGAAAGAGCAACCTGAAAGCAAAGGTTTCCTTGCAAAAGAGCGAGCCCAAAAAATTTCAATATTATTTTGATCAAGTGCATCCCTTCCTCTCATAGGTTTCAAACTTAATGAAGTTCCCCATTCTCCAAGTAATCTTTGTGACAATTTGCTTCCCTCTAGACATTCTAGAGTAAGCCCGTGAATTCATACCCAAAACTTAAGAGGTAAGGAAGGAGATTTTCTAAAGGGGTCATTTAGAAGGACGCAAAGGAAACACGCCAGTAAAATGTATTCAATAATAAATAATCAAGGACCATTCGCTACAACAAAATGCATGCATGGTATTACTAAATGATTAATAAAAATTTTTTAAAAAAAAATAGCTACTTCCCATATTTGCAACTCAAATAATAATGCCCATGCCTTGATTAAACAAACTGTCCCTCAAGCCATTTATGCTAAAAGATTGAACAAACTCGACCTATTTCCCTTTCGACATCAATCATTTTCACTTGTAAGTGTAAATCTATTGGGATTCATTGAATGATTCGCTAAGAAATTAAAAAAAAAAAAATTGTAGCAGATTTAATGCCGCACTAAGTTCTAGGCATGGGTGCAATGGCCAAAGCTATGATCTCGAATTTTATTTCCTCATTAATCTTTGCCAGCCAAGCTAACCCAACCCTTGAGAATGAAAATTAGTAATATGTAATCTCATGTCAATCAATTTACGCATTTGTTTAGATATTTTTTTTCTTACAACTTCTCAATATAATTATCAATTAGGATGGTCAAGGAAACAAAATTTCACAAAATATAATTTAATATATGTCTATTAGCTGATTTGAAGACGTAAAGATTGACCATGCATCTAAACTTTGACTACTCCAAACTGCTCTCTGCAAATTAATTTTTAATAAAAAAAGGCCAAATATTAAATTATTAAATACAAAGTCAAGGGATTTCCAAGTCTGAAACAATTCATGTGCACCATATGTCCATCAAATAGGCCCCCTATAATTTAATTAATGAAAAGGTTTTGGTAATTGGTTGGTATTAGTTAATAGTTGGTTAGAGAAGCGTTGAAGAATGAAGTCATGCATGTAGGAGGATGGTGAAGTAGTATTAAATCACAAATGGTTAGGGTTTTGTTTGGGTCACTTTGATTTCTTGTACAATTACGATGGTTAGGGTTTTGTTTGGGGTTTTTGAAGATTGCAAAACAAAATGATATAATGGTATGAATTAATGCTGTGAATCGTTATTGACGTTTTTTACAATAAGAAAGAACAGTAAGGAGACCGACTTGAGAGTGTTGGAGAAGAAGAAGATAAAATGTGGGTTGTTGAGTTATTTGGGAGGTTTTTTTTTTTTTTTTTTGTGGATCAGTCATTTTAGAAAAATACTTGATATTTTTGACATTACAATTAATCCCTCTTAAATATTCTAAAAATATTCATGAATTACATGACATTTTTAATATTATATACATGTCTAAGACATTTAAAAAATAAGATTTGACGGTAAAGTAATTTTTTTAAAAAAGTATTAAATTAAAAATGATATATATTTAGTATTACTCATCATTTTTGGAGGGGGTAATGTTAAAAGCAAAATTTTTAAATGAAAAATAACAAGAAAAGAAATCTTATTTAAAAAAATAAAAAAAAGGTATTGGGGGCGAATGAGTTGCAGCATGTGTGAGAAATTGAGAATGAATGAAACAGTAATTAGGTCATGGTTATGATGACACTTGAGACCATAATTGGTGCCAAGGACGATTAGAAATGATTTGAGAGGTCTGGTCTTTTGTTAAATAAAAATGATAAGTTGCCCACTTTTTCAAACACGTTTTTTAATATATAAAACGAATTAAAGAGCGATGTGAATATATATTTTTCATTAATTTATAACGTATTATTAGTTTCATAATAATAATAATAATAAATATGCATATCTCTCTCTCTCTCCCTCCCTCTATATATATATATATATATATACACACACAATAGCCGACATGGAACGAGCTTGTCTTCATTATGTTATGCCCACCAGCAGTACTTGGGAAGGAGGAAGGGGAAAAGTGGTGGTAACAACATTATAGAATGACATCACCCGTTCGTTTTCTTGTGTTTTGGAGTTGGAAGCAACTTCGTTCTCATCCACAATTTTGTCATCTTTTACCATTATTTCTCTTCAACTAGTACCACCACCATGCCCACTTGATCATTCTAATATTTCTATCTTTATTATTGTTATTATTGTAAGTCTCCACGGTCAATATACGCTTATTAATTAATTCCAAGGGAATCTCTGACGCGTTCACATTGACTAAAACTAGAACATCCTATGTGCGTTTAATGTATGTTATGTATGTATGACTCATGACCTAATAAGCTTTGCGGGCCCCACACCATCACCCATTGGCTTGACGAATGTGGCGCATGTGGCGTATGTGGCATATGCGCATGTGATAAAACTAGGGCCTAGCGCCCCGTTTGGAGACGGAAATATATAATTTTTCAAAACCAAAACCAAAACCAAATATTTTTTTCAATTATTATTATTATTATTTTTTTACCCAAACTTTAATATTCACATTCATATGTTCAGATGAATGGATTTATACCTTAAAATACTTATATATATATAATTATACTAATCATTTAACATTTTCTTTTTCAAAAAGTCATTTTGAAATAAACACTTTTAATACATTAATTTTTAAAAAGCTAAGATCTTTCAGCATTTTCATAAATCTAAAACATATTTTTGATTTAGACATGGATATGTCATCTAGTAAAAACTTCTAATTTTGATCTAAGGTAAAAACTAATCTAAGTAACAGTCTTTATCATAAAAAATATATATAATTTAAAATATTTTGTTATGAATACTATATCTTTTGTATTAAAATTTCATGTGAAAAGTTAAAAGTAATTAAATTATGGATAATATTAATAACACAAAAAATTATAGGTGGGGCATACATAATAATTTTATCAAATACCTTGAAGAAGTTTTTTATTCCAAAAAAAAAAAAATCACTTTAAAGAATAAAATACTCTCAAACAGGCCCCTAATACACGGATCATAAAGATGCGGTTGCTACCATATTAGTTTATTTTACCAAATTGAACAGAAATCGTCAATGAACGTACAGTTGAAATATTAAAAAAATTTGAATCAATTAATTGTGAGAAAAAAACAAACTACCTTGAACCAAAAAATGGGCCATTGGTCTAATTAGATGAATATTCAATTATATCTAGTCCTAGGTAGGTATCAAAGATCAAATCTGTCCTATACATTTGATCATACCATTCATCAATTTATCACATAATTTAATAAAAAGGATAAATTAGTTTGTTGCTTCTTAACTTTCCCATTAATACCCAAACATATATATATATATATATATATATAATTAAATATTAATTCTAGGTAGATTAATGGTATAAAAATTATAATTACAATAATTATTTATATATAAAATTATTATATAAAGAAGTAGAAGATATTTTGAGAAATATACAACTATGATTTAATATTTAATTATGAATACTTAATTATGCTGAACCGACATGTAAAAAATTAAAGAGATCCCAGCTCTGATGGGTTAAAACCACGTGATAGTATCCACTAGAAAATTTTAAAATTCCAGAGTCGGCCAGGTTGTGGGAATATGGGTTACTTTTGTGTCCTTTTCAAGCTGTTCTGTTATATCACTTTCAACTATCTTTATAGTTTATTTATATTTTATTTTCCTATTCCTATTCCTTTAGCGGCTCCTTTCTTATAATAATTATCCAAATGGCCCCACCAGACTTGCCAACTTAGTGCATGCACTAACACTAATTTTAATTAATATGACTCAATTATATTTTTTACTAAAATATTTTTTTGTTACATTAATTGCTGATATTGTTATATATATATATATATATAATTAAACTTTTTAATTTTAGTTTTTTTTAAGACTGATATAAGGGCATCTCCAATGCTCGTATATTAGCACCAAGGTGATGCTCAATAGAGCGCCACCTTAACGCTAATAAATGCATTGGACGTTGAGTGCTCGGTACAGTCCGAGCGTTCAATGCCCTTTTTTTTTATCTTTTTTTTTTAAGTTGTCATGGCAGCTTGCCCATCCGCTCGGTCTGCACCGAGCGGATGGGCATTGGAGATGCCCTAAGGTCAAAAGATGTTAGTTCTAAGATAGAAGAAACTAAGACGTCTTAGTTGACAAAAGAGTAAACATAACAGTAAGAGATATAAAAGAAAAGAAAAGGATGAATGTATATTATATAAATCAACTGTTATTTGCGGTTCTATTAATATTTTTATTGGAGTAAAAAAAATGGATTCTTTCTTATTTATGAAAAGAGAAGCACCGTTAAAAATGGACAATATTTATATAGATCATTAATAATTTTTTTTTAACTTTAGCATAGATCAATAATTGAAGAAAACAAAAAGAAATAAAAGAACATAAAAAAAAAAGAAAAATTCATGCATATCAACAAATTGATTTAGTGGTCCCTTACTTTTCTCTAGTACATTGGTATACACAAAGAATTATATCAAAATCATAAACCAACCACCTTTTGTTTGTGATTTAGGATTCAATGCTCAAAATCCAATAAAATCCAACTATTTTGGTACATTCTATATATGTGTGTGTGTGCGAGCCTTACTTGCTAATCAAGAAAAATAATTATAACAATGACATTATTAATAATAATAATAATAATAATAATAATTGTAGTAGAGAATCTATTAATGTCAATCACACAAAATAATTTTTCAAGGACCAAATAGTTTTGGCAAATGTACTGTTAACAACAATAACAACATGACACGCGTAAAGGCTTTCGTAAGGAGATGGGCCTACGACCATGGGCTTTGTGGAGGAGAAGCTGTAACCGTGGTGGCCCAGTGGCCTACTGCGTCACTTCAACCATACGGTTGAGGGATGAATGGGTGCTGTGGATAAGAGAGCATTCCAACTCTAACTCTAATTCGTCTCTTTCTATGTACGTATTGTTGTCTTGTACGGTTATAAAATCATTGGTTATTTGGTAAGGTAGCCATGGGAATATATAAATCTATTATTATTTTTTGTTTCATCAAAAGGAAAAATTTTAATAACGTGTTAAAAATTATGAGGAAGTTGTTTTTTGATTGGTAATATATAGAAAATCATTTTCAGATTTTCACTAAAAAAGCTGTCATTTTCCTTTGAAAACAATATAAATTTTGTTTTATTACTTCTTTCGTAACAAAAATGTCTAAAACGTAAAAAAAAAAAAAAAAAAACCAATCAAACCCACTTTCCAAAATTGATTGATTTAAATTCTATTCATGTGAACCTAATGATCTAATAAATAATTAAACAAACGTATGGCTGATAATTAAACTAAACCAGTTGTCTCTCCTGTGACATATCCGGAGGGGATACCCACTCGCAGACACGCTGGTTTCACTTAGCGACAGTGACAAAAGAAATGAGATGGAAGTACACATATATATAATAAATAGGTATTGTGGTACTAGCAGTAGTACTCTACAAGTAGAAGATGGTTTTTGAATCTTCAATGAACCTAGATATAGATAGAAAAGATGATATGTTGATAAAGCTGTCCACCAACCATTGAATCAATCAAAAATGCCAATTATGAATTATGCTGATGGCTTCAACCAACTCATGGATCTGTCCATGCATCATCAGATGGGACACACTAGCTACTTGCTTTGCCATTACCTAGCTACTAGAAGTGTAATGGATAAGAGGACGATATGTGAATGGACCCCTTAATATCTCTTCTCCCACCATATCAACTCACATCATCAATTCAAGGATTCTACATATCTTCCTGTTTTCCCTTCTTTGTTTTTTTCTAAAGACTTTTTTTGGTACAAAAAGTTGTTGCTTATTTGGTCGGAAAATTATAAATGTCTACAATTTTGGGATTAGTACTATTGTAACTAGATAGAGATTTTTTTTTAGTTTCCCTCATTTACGACAAGAGTCTTTCATAACGAGGGTGCCTTCAAGAATCGTACTATGAAACTTTTAAGCAAAAGATGACATTGAAACTCAACCTACTTCTATTTAATCGACCAATTGTTAGTAAAGTTAATTTAACTGTCTTTTGGTTTTTAACCTTTTGGTATTTATTTAAGTTTTATGCAATTAAACAACAATAGGAAGTATATAGGCTCACCGCATTTATAGCAATTGTTTCTTTTATTGCCTTGTTTTTGGTCATACTAGTAATAGAACAATGGATATGACCATCCTAATTGAATGGATTTTGCTTTAAGATCTTTCAATCCAAGGTGCTTAACACTCTGTATTTGTTATTATTAGCATTTTTTTTTTTTTGAAATTCTATCTTCTAAATTTGAAATGTAGTTCCTCTACTTTGCATTATTTTAAGATAAATATTAAAATGTTATTCAATATTAAAATGATGCCATTAAACATGACTTTACTAATACAATTCAACTAAGACTTCTTCTATCCCGCTCTATCAAAGGCAAAATCTAACATGTTTAATTTTATTCAATATTGTTTAGTTCTTTCTCTTCCTTCATCATGTTACCATAAAAATGTTAAACTCTTTTCAATCGTAGCATATATATATAAAGATCTTCCTGAAATATGCCAACGCTGAAGGCTTTATAATTAGAAAAAAATATAAAAATGGCCCCATTGATTGTTTAACCAACAATATAGCATCATTACTATTTACTTCGAACAATTACAAACAATACATTTCTTTTCAATAACATGATAGCACTGAGAAAATGCCATTACCAAGTAAGGAGGGTAACTAAAGTGGATATTGTAATAAATGTCTTTGCAATTATACTGCCAAAGGAATAGAACAGTAAAAGAGCATACTCAAATCTAGCACAAGGTTCTGTCCATCCTGGGCACCAATGCATTAAGATTATCAGCTAACGGCCATGACCTGTGAAGATCAGTACGGCAGAAGCATGTGCTATTAGAATGATTTAACCCAACCAAAGTAAGGCATTTAATAGCAAAAAAGGAACTTGCATTTAAGAAATGAGATAGATGTATTAGTTGACAGAATAAAAGCTGAGCGGGGAAAAAGGCTTGTTAGGAAACACCAAAAAAAAAGTACTCCTTTCTTTGCTCAAAGAACTGCTCTAGTCCTATAGATTTAGTCCTTTAGATGGAAAGTGTAGGGAGCCAAAAAAAACTTCTAAAATACACCCTTTTATATCAGATGATTGGGCAGACCATCCAAGTACTACATTGCAAAGTTCATTTTAAGTTGCAGTTTCAGAACACCCACTGTTTCAATTGGTCAACCCCTTAACGAACAGCTTTTTTCTTTTTTTTCATAAGAACACCTCCATAACATAAAAATTGGCGCAAAATTTTTGGGTGTCCTAGGCTAAGTGGACTCAGGTGTGAATGTCCAATATGGGCAATTATCAAGAGGCTTAACTAGTTTATTTTTAAGTTTTGAGATAAAGGGACACTACTAAAAAGTATCTTGAACTTTACTTCGGTACTGGGACAATGTTATATTAATTGTCTCTTCCTCTGGCTGCCTATCCACTGTAAGATAAGATGCACATGACAAAGCATGACATGAATTTGTTTACTTCCACCTATCAACTATAGCTTTTAGATCCATTATCTTCTTTCAAATTTGACTTGACATATTCATAAAGAAATTCTAAATTGTATGTTATCATCAATAAAGGATGAAACTAAATGAAGAGTCAATGATACAATGAATATTTAGAGAAAGACTTCAAAATCTACAAGATTCCCTTAGTAAGAGTAGAATAGGTATACTAGATCTAATTTAAGAAAAAAATAGAAATACAAATGGAATGATGGGTAACAATGAAAGCCAAGGGACAGTGCTCAATTATTCGTCTAGAGGGAAAAAGCGAGCGAGCGAGAGAGAGAGAGAGAGAGAGAGAGAGAGAGAGAGAGAGAGAGAGAGAGAGAGAGAGAGAGAGAGAGAGAGAGAGAGAGAGAGAGAGAGAGAGAGAGAGAGAGAGAG
>JAJIYU010001596.1:0-35263 GCA_030144865.1 Tinospora cordifolia | reverse complement strand
CAAAGTTATGTACTTTCTTTTATTAATAAAGAAGTTGAATTTTTCTTTACCTTTAATTGCCTTGATTTTATTAAATGTGAATTTGTACTATTGAATTTATTTTAAGGCATGAGGTATTGAAAAGAAAAGAGCAAGTGTGTGTCGCTTGTAAAGTAACATGACCCAACTCGCCAATTGGTTAAGTCCACCGTCAAAAGGAATGGTGGTTAAGTCCAACGCTCAAATCAAAGAATGCGGGGGTTGGGGTGTTACAGTTTGTTGTTGTCGATGTCAAGAAGATCAAGTCCCTACTGTGAAAGGTACATTCCTATTGTTTAATGTTTTTCTGTAATACTCTTAAAATCCTATACTTAATAAAATGAGAAATTCAATATCAATTGGATGAAATTTGGGTGAGAAATGAAATTGGATCCATTTTATGGGCAAACATAACAGGTCCAAAATCTTCATTTAGTGACCCTTAGGACCTCAAAATGACCTGAAATTTCATGAGATGGCATGAACTAATCAACTAGACAACATATCCAAAAATCAGCACAATTGGCCAAGAATTAGGATTTCATTTGCCTAGTACCCTTCAGTGGAGTCTAAATTAGAAAAGTAAATGAAACAAAGATCGACCTAGTCAAAAAATGGTTTGAAAATATGTATTAGTCTATTATGAATACAAAAATATAGACTAAAGTTCTTAATTCTTATTATATAATGAGATATGAATTTTTATCAAATTCATTTGGACCCATGAATATATGACCACCCACAAATGATCAAGTGCACCCATAGTCCATACACCCTAAAACTAGCCCATACGTGTGTGTATAAGTATGCACACATGTGAAGGAACCTAATTAGAAGTTTTTAAAGTTTAATCCATGCTCACAAGGGGAACCCTAGCCGTCACATTCAAAGAAGAAACCAAGAAAACAAGAACAAGAAAGTTTCATAAACCTAAAAATACACTATCTTGGTGCCAACTATGTAGATTACCATCATATCCTTGAACACCAAACCCTAGCCGTCGCCTTGATTTTGGAATGTTTTTGCGTTTCCCTAGCTGGCCTAGATGCCCCATTGTGCTCTTGAAAATGTATATAAACCCCCTTGTGTTCACTTCTTCTTCATCCTAAAGCAAAGAGTTGACACTTCCCTCTTTACTTGTTCTAGCTCTCTTCTTGGAACCCCTTTCCCTTTCTTGAGTTCTTGAGTGATTTTCAGAGAGAATTAGGATTTTTGGATTTCTTTTACATTCTTGAAGTGCATAGAAGAAGGGAACCTCTACCAGATTTTCTTCAAACAAGCAACTAAGATAGATTGAATTTTCTACAGTTCTACTTTACTAGTTTGAGTTTCTAGCATGTTCATGCATCTTTTATTTTCAGTTTAGTATGTTTGTTTTCAATTTCCTACGTGTTTGATCATGATTTAGATTTTGATTATCATGTATATATGTTTCAAGTATTCATGATACCATGCCATGCCTAGTTTTCATGCTTAGGTTTAATTTGAATTGTGAAGCATGCTATGTATTAGTTTCAAGCTTTTTGACTGTTTTATTCTTAATTTTACTATTATGTTTTTTAGATTTGTGAATATGTAAGAATTAAATTAAAGACTTTGAAGTTTATGAACCACGTACTGTCATAATAATCTAAGTGATGTTATGGGTGTTCTTTATATACATTAAGTGTATATGTGGCTCATCACTATGTGTGGATGGATATGACCCAAAATACTTGGAATGTGGACATGAGATCCTTATTTCAATGGAATATGACAACATGAATTATCTTTCCATCCAAGAGTGGAGTATTTTAATAAGAACGTCAAGAGATTAGAATCTCTTTCAGTCTTAATGTCAACAATAACCAAAGATGTTGTTTGAATCGATTAATTGTTTATAAGTGTTTAAATTTGGATATGCTTTTGATTTGAATTAGTAATTTAGTTGACAATAAAATGATCCACTGGACTATATGCTCACCCCTTCCCCTTTTATCTTTTAGGAAATTGAATCATGAAGACTATTGAATATTTGATAAGGTTTTAAATTTGGAAAGTTTATATGTAAGGACACATGGCTCAAATTTTGATTATTTAAATTAAGATTTTCGCTGAATTTAATTTTGTCTCTATTTTGAGTTATGTACTCTTTCTTTAATTATCTTTAATATTTAAGATTCAAGACATTTGTTTCTTTATTTTATTGAATAAATAAAGATTGGAATATTTCTTTTATCCCTTGTATTAATTTTATTAAATTAAAAATTAAATTGTATGGGTTGTGTGTTCATCATGAATTAATAAGACTTGGGATAATTGAAATAAAATGTGATGCAAGTGTGTACTTTTAATTATAACAATGCCCGTCTCGCCTTGTGGTTAAGTCCAATTGAAAGTCTCAGGGGTCGGGATGTTACAAAGGTGGTATGAGAGCCCTAAGTATTAGATATACTGGGTGAATTAGAACAAGAAGATTACTCTGATACCAAAGGTGGTATCAAAGCCTAGGCTTTAGATATTTTTGGGCTAGAAATAGAAAGTAAAGCCTAAACATATGTTGTTGCGCTAGAATTCGAAAGTTTAATCTTATACCAATGGTGGTATTAGATTTCGAAAGTATTAACTCATTTAGGTTTGACTTATGCTTTGAGTTAAAATTTGAATGCCCCACCTTCTATTTTGAAATTGAAAACTATTTTAAAAAGTTTTTTAAAATGGAAAGATACGTTTTGAAATGTTTTGTTTGGATACAAAGAATGCAAGTTGAGCTTATAGTGGATAAGTTTTTTGCCGAGTAAAGCTAAACATTAAAAGGAAGGTAGGTTATCCTGCCCTAGAAAGCACAATTGCTAAGTAGACTTTGGTCTCATCGCCCGATCTAAAGGTTGTCCCACCAGCTTGCATGAGTGGTCTGAGTTGAAAAACACTCTTACTTTCTATAAAAGAAAATTATAAGGTGAAAAAATTAGGGCAAGAAATTGAATAAAAGTTGAAAAAGATGCCCAAGGTGATATCTTGACTAGACAGAGGTTATGAGTCAACCAGATTGAAATTTTGGGTCTAGGGAAGTGACCTTAGGTAGAGACATGGGTGGAATAGTGGATCAAAAGCATAAAACTTTAGGACATAGGTTAGAAACTGAAAATGTTTGTGAACAGAATTATTGTTTGGTCAGGACACAAGATCGGGAAGATTTTGTATGTCTGATTTCTATGTAGTATGGGATGCATAAGGATTCGGGGTGTGGAAGAAGCTTAGACTTGGAGAATGATGGACCATATTTGGTGAATGATTGGTAACTTTAGAAGAACTTGTTTCTCTATGCTTGGCTGGTATGGGACGATAAGGTATAGTGGGCTCAAGAAACCTTAGTTATTGAGACATTTATGAAATTGTTTGGGTGTGGCAATATTCTAAGTGAAAGTCTAAGTGGAAGGGATAGAGTGGTATGAGACACTTGAACCTGGAAGCTTAGATGGAAGCTTGGGATTTTTGCTATGCTAGCGTGAACTTGCTTGATTGTATGATTGTTTGAAAAACATCCTTAATTTGTTTATATGTATGTCGTATGAAACCAAATCATGTACCCAAAAACAAAAAGAACTAAAAGCATAAATTGTTACGCCATTGAACAAATTGAGAACCTAAAAACATGAATCTAGAGTCATGCTAGTACGAATGTTTGATATGGACAATCTACTCAATTTGTAGACAATGGCTGGAACAAGAAGGTATGTTACTTGATCCACCACTTCTAACGAAACAAAGCAAAGGGATAAAGAAATACTTGCTCGCATGGAAAATATGACGAATGAAGTTGCTCGACGGATTTTGGATCAACTGATGAAGGCTCTACCCCTAATACTCCCTCAGGCAGTTCCTCAACCTCAAGTGTCGGAACCCATCCAAGTTCATCAGATGGCACCTATGGCCCCAGCTCCCGAACGTCATAGGACTTAGGAGGATCTGGATGATGAGAAACAAAGAAGATGTTGATGGAACTACAAAAGCTCCACCCTCCATATTTTGAAGGAACAACTGACTATATCACAGTGGACCACGGGTATCAAGAGGTGGAGGAGCATTTGAATGTGTTAAGGGTAACTAGGTCAAGAAGGGTGGCACTGGCCATACACCACTTTAAGGGATCGGCCAGAAGTTGGTGGCATATGATGAGGATAGACCCTAACACTGATGTTGATTCTATGAGTTGGGAGAAATTCACGGAGATCTTTTATGAAAAGTTCTTTCCAGAAGCAACCTTGAACAAGCTACAGGAAGATTTCATCAGGTTGAACTAGAGATAAATGATTGTAGCTGAGTATGAAAGGAAGCTCACTGAATTGGCTAAATTCTCACTAGACCTAATCAGGGAGGAGAGAATGAAGGCTAATCATTTTGCACAAGATCTCAAGATGGACATCCAAAAGATAGTGAAAACACTGAGCCTAAAGACATATAAGGATGTCTTGGAAAAAGCCCTAACACTGGAACAAGTACTCAATCTGGAATAGAGGTTGAGGGGAAAGAAGAAATGGCTCGGGAATGGAAAAGAAAACCAAAGAAGCCAAAAAGAAGAATAAGAGTGTAAGAAAGCACCACTTACACCGAAACAGGGGCAAAATAAAGAAGAGTCAAAAGAACAGACGAGGAAGCAAGGACTGTGCTATTTGTGCAGACACAAAGGTCATCTTGCTAGAAATTGCCTGACTGCACCCGTTTAGGCTCCTTAGTCATAAAACACTCAAGGAGGAGGTTAGAATAATCATTCTCAAGGTAGACAACAATAACAAAATGCCAACCAGGGGAAAAATTAGGGTCATGAGCAGAACCAAGCCAAAGTGTTTGCTGTTGAGGCTCAAGAAGATCAAGACCTACCCTAGAAACCCTAATATAACAATATTAGGAAAGGAAAACTTGTTTTAAATTTAATTAGTGGCATGGAGTCCTTTACTTAAAATTGTTATATGTTAGCATTTAAGAATTTCGGCTTGAATAAGGTTTTGTACCTAAACTTTTTCAATTAAGAAATTAATTTCCTTAAGAGCTTTTGTGGCTATGTTATGAATGTTAAAAATAGAAAGAAAGTGTTAGTCACTTAAAGCAACAATCTCAAGGCCTGTCGCGTGGTCAAGTCTACTAAGTCGAAGGTGGGATGCTACTAAAGAATTTTCAACCTTAAATGGAAGTACCAATTAACCAAAGACTTTAGGTTGGGTGTAACCTTGAATGACAAGCAAGCCTACCTCTATAGCATGTCTTGCAAACCGGATCTACTACATCAGATCATGGAGGAGTAGAAGCCAGACAAGTGGCTTGTAGGTCTGATAGAAGGAGTTGAACAGGGTAAGCATTCTGACTTTATGTTAGATGCTAAGAATATCCTAAGGCTTGGGGACAGGATCTGTGTACCCCAGAATGGCCAGAGTAAACAAACCATATTGGATGAGGCTCATCAAACCAAGTATACAATGCATCCAGGTGGAGGTAAGATGTACCAAAACCTCGAAAAGACTTACTGGTGAAGAGGAATGAAGAGAAACGTGGCTAAGCATGTCTCTAAATGCTTAACCTGTCAGCAAGTGGAAGTAGAACACCGAAAAACCTCTGGAATGTTACAACCACTCCCTAATCCTAAATGAAAGTGGCATAACATTGCCATGGATTTCCTCAATGGTTTGCCCATGAACCAAAAAGGAGAAGACACTATTTGGGTGATTGTGGATCATTTCATAAAGTGGCTCATTTCCTGCCAATCAGATCCATAGACCAAGTCAATAAGCTTGGAGAACTGTACGTGAAAGAAATAGTAAGACTTCATGGTGTGCCTAAGACAATTGTATCTAATAAAGACTCTTGCTCCAAGTCTTAGTTTTGGTAGAGTCTATAGAAGGAGTTGGGCACTAAACTCACCATGAGTACTGCTTTTCACCCTCAGGCAAATGTGCAGTTTGAGAGAGTTATCAAGACCTTGGAGGATATGTTGAGATCATGTGTTTTGGACTTTAAAGGAAACTGGAGCAAGCACTTACACTTGGTGGAGTTTATTTATAACAACAATTATCAGGCAAGTATTAAGATAGTTCCATATGAGGCTTTTTATGGAAGGCCCTACAGATCACCAACATGTTGGGCCAAGCTTAAAGACCATGTGTTGACTGGGCCAGACTTGGTGGAAGAAATGAACAATCAAGTCAAACTAATCAAGAAGAGGTTGATTGCAACTTAGAGTTCTCAAAAGAGCTATGCTGACAATAGAAGGAGACCACTAATGTTCCATGTGGGGGACAAGGTGTTTCTAAGAATCAATCCTCAAAATGGCATCAAGAGGTTCAGGTTCAAAGGAAATGTATCACCAAGATTTGTTAGACCCTTTGAAATACTTAGAAGGATTGGGAAATGCGCTTATGGGTTGGACCTTCCCAGTCAAATGACCTCAGCTTATAACGTATTCCACGTATCTATGTTGAAAAAGTATGAGCCAGATCCTTCTCACATCATCCACTAGGAGAAAGTAAATATCCAAGATGATGCTACTTACGAGGAAATAATTATTAGAACCCTTGACCACGAAGTACAAAGCTTGAGAACTAAAGACACTCCCTTACTTAAAGTATTGTGGAATCATCATGGAGTGAAAGAAGCTACCTGGGATTTGGAAAGCGAAATAAAGAAAAAAAATATCCACATCTGTTCATTAGGAATCCTTAATAATGTAGAAATTTTGAGGATGAAATTTTTCTAAGGAGGGAAGGTTGTAATACTCTTAAAATCATATACTTAATGAAATGAGAAATTCAATATCAAATGGATGAATGGGTAAGAAATGAAATTGGGTCCATTTTAGGGGCACACATAGCAAGTCCAAAATCCTCATTTAGTGACCTTTAGGACCTCAAAATGACTTAAAATTTCATATGATGATATGAACTAATCAATTAGATAACATATCCAAAAATTGGCACAATTGGCCAAGAATTAGAATTTCATTTGCCTAGTACCCCATAGTGGAGTTTAAATTAGAAAAGTAAATGAAATAAAGATCACCCTAGTCAAAAAACAGTTTTGGAAATATGTATTAGTCTATTATGAACACAAAAGTATAGATTAAAGTCTTTAATTCTTATTATATAATGAGATATAGATTTTTATCAAATTCATGTGGACCCATGAATGCATGACCACCCACAAATGATAAAGTGCACTCATAGTCCATATACCCCAAAACTAGCCCATACGTGTGTGTATGAGTGTGCACACATGTGAAGGAACCAAATTAGAAGTTTCTAAAGTTTAATCCATGCCCGTAAGGGGAACCCTAGCCGTCACACACAAAGAAGAAACTAAGGAAACAAGAATAAGAAAGTTTCCTAAACCTAAAAATACAATATCTTGGCACCAACCAGGTAAATTACCATCATATACTAGAACACCAAACACCCTAGCCATCATATGCAAACCGTCCCCTTGATTTTCGAATGTTTTTGTGTTGCCTTAGTTGCCCATTTTGTGTTGCCTTAGCTGCCCAAGATGCCCCATTGTGCTCTTGAAAATCTATATAAACCCCCTTGTGCTCACTTCTTCTTCATCCTAAATCAAAGAGTTGACACTTTCTTCTTTGCTTGTTCTAGCCCTCTTCTTGGCAACCCCTTTCCCTTTCTTGTGTTCTTGATTGATTTTTAGAGAGAAGTTAGGATTTTAGATTTCTTTTACATTCTTGAAGTTGTTGGTGGTTCTTGAAGTGCATAGAAGAAGAGAACCTCTGCTGGATTTTCTTCAAACAAGCGACTAAGGTGAATGGGATTTCCTATACTTCTACTTTACTAGTTTGAGTTTCTAGCATGTTCATGCATCTTTTATTTTCAGTTTCATATGTTTTTTTTCAGTTTCTTACATGTTTGATCATGATTTAGATTTTGATTATCATTTATGCATGTTTCAAGTATTCATGACACCATATGTAACACCCCAACCCCTGAGACTTTCAATTTGGACTTTACCATAAGGCGGGCCGGGCCGGTATTACTTTACAAGAATATAACTTGACTTTCTATTTCAATTATTTCATGCCTTAATTGTATTTAAGAGTATATAACTTAAATTTAGGAATTTAATATGGCAATAATACAAGAAATAAATGAAATTCATAAACTCAATTAATTGAATAAAATTGAGTACATAATTCAATCTTGAAGAAAAACTATTATAGCAAAAAATTCAAAACTTGGACAACATGCCCTTACATAGAAATTAGAAACTTTTTAAATAAAAAAACCTAACTAATATTTATGGTTTTCATGTAATTCAATTACCTTAAAATAGAAGGAAGGGGTGAACACATAGCCTAGTGGATCTTTCTAAACATTTAAATCATTATTTGAATTCAAACAACCAAGCATATCAAAAACTTTTGTACGTTAGGCGATTCAAACAAATTTCTTGTTTATGGTTGACATTAAGACCGAAAGAGTTTCATCTCTATGTTCCACATCGTTGGGAGAGAAAATCACTCTTGGAAATCCAAACCCCAATATCTATGAAGTGGGATTACTTTAGGAAACGCAATTCAAAATCATCAATTGTAATCCAGCAAGCCAAATCGGGGTGGAACACACACGATGACACTATGCAACCTATCATCGCATCAATACTTGGTTGTAATCATTATTTAATCTTTTCTTAGTGATAAAAGATACAATATTGGAATAAACCATCAATATAACATGTACATAACATGAATCATTAAATATTTATTCATGGCACAATTCATACATATCATGCATTATTATTCTTAATTTCTAAACATGCATAACATGTATATTCATGGCACATCAAATAAATAAAGCATGCATATTTAAACAATCAACTTCAAAACATCATAACACATGCAACACTTATTTAAATTAAAATAAAGAAGTAAAAGTTAGAAATCACTTCCACCTTTGTTGAACAAATCAGTTGAAAAATATCTGGTAGCACTTTGTTACTTCAACTCTAACTGTTACAGAATTTCTGCAATACTCTGTTACTTCTACCCCAATTGTTGTTTAGAACAGCCCCAAAGACAAAAATAATGCCAAGAGGAAGGTAGAGGGGGAGAGAGAGAGCAAGAAAGGTATATCAGTTCTTGCTGGGATGAAACGATTGTGAGCACAGGGCCCCTACATATAGAGTTTGGGAGAGTGAAAATTGGTAACTTTGGGTGGCAAGTCCAAAGGCAACTTTCCAATTTTCTCTTGCATATAAATTAGCAAGATCAAATATTTAGAGTTTATTTTATTTTATTTTATTATTATTATTATTTGGATTTTCTTTTCAGGTGGTGTGTCACCATTTTTATTTCATTTTATTTGTATTTTTTCTTTTCTTTTTGTTTAGTGTGCCACTTTTTTTTATTCTTTTTTTTTTTGAAAGCAATCTATATATATATATTTCAGGCGGTGTGCCCATATTTTGTTTTGTTTTGTTTTTTTTTTTCTTGCGCACTATATTTTACTAATATAAACCATATCTGTACACATTTAATTGCTAATTTTTGCAATCCATATATTGCTAATTTTTTTTCAACTTATATCTATATAATATAAATTTGCTAATGCTTCTATATTTTTATTTTGAGATTTCCTTTATTTTCAGTATCTGAATTTCTTATTATTTATATTATCCGAATTTTCTAAAAATTTTTTAATCTCTAATTTATATTTCTATTCTATTTCAATTGTACAATTAAATTGTAAATTTTATATATTTTGTTTTCATTTTTGTGTGATGTATTAAATCTGAATCAACTAATGCTTCTATATTTTTATTTTAAGATTTCCTTTATTTCCAGTATCTGAATTTCTTATTATTTATATTATCCGAATTTTCTAAAATTTTTCTAATCTCTAATTTATATTTCTATTCTATTTCAATTGTACAATTAAATTGTAAATTCTATATATTTTGTTTTTATTTTTTGTGTGATGTATTAAATCTAAATCAACTAGCTAATTAGATAATTTACTTAAATAAATGATTAATAATATTTCTCACTTTTACTTTTATAACCCCAAAACATATAACTTGCTAATAAGAATTTATTAAATAATGTGACTAATAAATTTCTCATTTATATTTTTTTTAATAATATATATATAATTAAGCTACACAATAAATTACGCCTATGTTTTCACATAATATAGTTTAATATATAAATTGCACGTACTGATTAAATAAACTTACTAATTTTCTTGCATTCAATAATATAGTTTAATTTTATTAAATAAATTTATTGATTATTTAATGTACTAAATAATCTTACTAATCTTTCTTTAATAAATTTAATAAACCTTGGAATAAGATTTCTTATTTTTCACCTTATATTTTATACTATTATTTTTAGTTTTAGTTTTTCAATTAGGCTACAAATTAAAATTATGCTCATATTTTGTATTAAATATTTCACTAATATAAATTTACTAATCAGAACCTAATTAAATATCTTGCTAATATTTGATAAACTAAAATATAATTCTAATTTATTAAATAAATTGACTAGTCTTGCAAAATTAGAAATAATGTTTTACCATTATTTCTAATTTATATTGTCATTTGGTATAAGCTTGGTATAATTCGTTTGAGTCATTTAAAATAGCTTCAAAATTATCCTTGCGATCCACACAACTTATATATTGTGTCATGCCCCAAATTTTATAGCATATTAGCCCCTCTTTACAATGCATATTTACATTTTGTGCCATTATAATTTTTAATCATATCCATTACTGTGGCATGTAATTACATGTTTGTCATCCAAATCAAGCTCTTTTATTCACATTTTCCCATCTTATATGTATATTCTTGCACTAAATTTTGGCATATATATATATATATATATATTACTTTGTTTCTATTTTCTTAAGAAATGAAAGTAATTCCTTAAATTTTTTTAAGAGACTTACTTAAATGTCATTTTTTATAATTAACTCTACTTATTTGACATCTTTATTTAAATATCAAATCAAGGCTTTATTTGTCTATTTTATTTTAGACCTATACTATTTTCTTGTCAACTTTCTATTTCTTGTGTGACTATATAAATTGACCAATTTTCTTGAAATTGGTATAAAATAAGCTTTTTAATAAGGTTTCTTATTTTTATTTCTTTTATATATTTCTATACCTCAATATTTCATATATTTCATATTATTTTTTATTGTTGGATAATTTTTCTATATCAAAACATGTACGATTTTTGCACTAAAATTCTTATGTTACTATATCTCCATAACATATTATTTTTCTTTTGCTAACTCATAATTTGCACCCAAAGATTTCTTAAAATCTTCAAAATTAATTCACTTAACTTATTTCATTTAATTTCATTAAGCTTATTTATTTTTAATTATTTGAAAAAACTCTTGGGTATTACACCATGCCATGCCTAGTTTTCATGCTTAGGTTCAATTTGAATTGTGAAGTATGCTATGTATTATTTTCAAGCTTTTGAATGTTTTATTCTTAATTTTATTATTATGATTTTTTGATTCATGAATATATGAGAATTAACTTTTAGACTTTAAAGTTTATGAACCACATCCTATCATAATAATTCAAGTGATGCTATGAGTGTTTTTTACATATATTAAGTGTATATGGGGCTCATCACTATGTGTGGATACATATAACCCAAAATATTTGGAATATGGACATGAGATCTTTATTCCAATAGAATATAGCAAGATGAATTGTCTTTTCATTTAAGAGTAGAGTATTTTGATAAGAACATCAAGTAATAGAACCCCTTTCAGTCTTAATGTCAACAATAACCAAAGATGTTGCTTGAATTGCTTAATTGTTTATAAGTGTTTGAATTTCGATATGCTTTTGATTTGAATTAGTAATTTAGTTGATTATAGAATGATCTACTAGCTATGTGCTCACCCATTCCCTTGTTATTTTTCAAGAAATTGAATCGTGAAGACTACGGAATATTTAATAGGGTTTTAAATTTGGAAAGTTTATATGTAAGGGCATGTGGCCCAAATTTTGATTATTTAAATTAAGACTTCCGCTGAATTTAATTTTGTCTCTATTTTGAATTATTTACTCTTTCTTTAATTATCTTAAATATTTAAGACTCAAGGTATGTGTTTCTTTATTTTATTGGATAATTAAAGATTGGAATATTTCTTTTATCCCCTTGTATTAGTTTTATTAAATTAAAAATTAAATTGTTTGGGTTGTGTGCTCATCATGAATTAATAAGATTTGGGATAATTGAAATAGAACGTGATGCAAGATGTGTACTTATAAATGTAACATGGCCCAACCCGCCTTGTGGTTAAGTCTAATTGAAAGTCTCGGGGGTCGGGGTGTTACATGTTGTGAAATTGTTGTTTGATTTGAGAGCTACAAAATATTTTGTTGTTGAGAAACTAGTAAATAGGTTGCAACTAATAAAGTAAACTTTGCCCATGACTTGAATGTATCCACACATATAGGGATCACTGTTACCCAAAAAAGTATGTGTAGTTGTGACCTAAAGTTTGGGGATAAACTAATCTCAGTAGACCTTTGTATACTACCATTTTATGGATATGATATGATCTTGGGAATGGACTAGTTTGTAACACCCCAACCCCCTAAAAATAGGTTTAAGCTCAACTACAAGGCGAGTTGGGTCCTATGTTACATTACAAGTACACAATTTGCGTCTTAATTCCTTTATTCAACTCTTATTGTACCTTTTATGAGTGCTTCATCCAATTTGATCAATTTTAAATTCAATAAGGCATTATAAGTAGAAAAAGGAATATTTCTAACTCTTTAGTTATTAAAGAAAATAAAGAAGTACACTATTGAATTCATAATCAAGAGTAAATAACTCAAAATCTTAAAATAAAAATTCAGCAGAAGTCAAATAAATCTAAAGTGGGCAACATGCCCTTACATTAAAAAAAAACATTCCAACAATAGCTACTATCAAATTTTCATTGCCATTATATTCAATTTCTTGAAATGTTAAAGAGAGAGAGGTGAGCACATAGCCCAGTAGATTATCCATAAAACAACTAGTTTATTATTTCAAAGTTCTAACACATCCAAATTCACACACTTTCAAACATTAAGTGATTCATACATCAAGTTGGTTCAAGTTAACATTATGACTGAAAGGGGTTTTACTCCCTTAATGTTCTTAATATAGATATCTCTCTTTACGGTGAAAAGACATTTCTTTGTTACTTTCTATTAGATGTCACATACCAAGTATCCCTTAGTTGCATACATTAAGCGATTCAAATAATTTCTTGTGTATGGTTGCATGTTAGACTAAGAGGGGGTCCAATTCCTTGATGATCTTATCAAAATAACCCACCTTTGAATGGAAAGACAATTTATCTTGTCACATTCCATTAGGACTAGGATCTCATGTCCATATTCCAAGTATTATGAGTTATACACATCTACACAGTAATGAGACCCATGTACACTAAGTATATGTAAAGAATGCCCATAGTATCCCTTTGGATCACTATGAAAGTACGTGATTATTAAATTTCAAGTTTTTACTTTTAAATCTCACAATCATGAATCATGCATAAGAGAACTAAAATTCAGTATATAAACATTTAAAAGCATGGAAGCATCACATAGCATGTATCACACTTTTAAAATAAACCTATGCATGGAACTAGGTATGGCATGATCTCATGAATACTTAAATATGCATACATGCTAAAACTGAATTTTAAATCATGAATAATGAAACTGAAATCTGAAAGTATGCATGATAAACTAATATCAAAACATGAATAAACATGCTTTTAATCCAAACTAGTAAAATAGGAGTACAAGAAATCCCATCCACCTTAGTTGCTAATCTGTAGAAAATTCGACAGAGGTTCCCCTTCTTTCCAACCTCTAGCACTCAATCAAACCAACCAAGCACTCAAAATCACTAACTTCCC
The DNA here is from genome assembly GCA_030144865.1 of Tinospora cordifolia. Taxonomy (NCBI): domain Eukaryota; kingdom Viridiplantae; phylum Streptophyta; class Magnoliopsida; order Ranunculales; family Menispermaceae; genus Tinospora; species Tinospora cordifolia. The sequence continues at coordinate 21,311 of JAJIYU010001596.1, read as the reverse complement.
ACTTTGAAACACTCAAGAGCAAGAGAGAGTGGGAAGGGGTTGCCAAAAATAAGGCCAAAAAAAGCAAAGAGGACTTGTCAATTTTTGCTTTGAGATGAGGGGAAGGAGAACACTAGGGGGTTTATATAGAGTTTCAAGAGCACAAGGGGGATGGTTTGGCATGTGCTCACAAAGCAACTTTCCTTTACACACTAGAGGAAAGTTTTTCATGGTTTGGGTAAGTATATCTTTCCAATTCCCTAAGTTGACCATGGTTTAGTAAGTATGCAAGATATAGTTTCCATTTAATTTACGTTCATAAGATATTTGATTTCCTAATTATGTGTGAGCACAAAAAAGATTTAGAATACTCATTAATCATTGTTTGGAAGTTAATCTAGGTGTGATATTGTGAGCAAGAAAACTTTCCAATATGTTTTGGTAATTAATTCCTTTTCTTGTGCACACCAAAACAACAAGATTTTGCAACCTTCTATTTTGAATTAGAAACTTCTAATCTTGTTTCTTAGGTGTTTAGAAACATCTTTTAGCAACTTCTATTCTTGAATTAGAAACTTCTAATCTTGTACCTAAGATGTTTAGAAACATTTTTCAGCAAATTCTATTCTCGAATTATTTGGGATATTTATGGTGTGTAAAGCATACCGTATATGATCACATATGGTGGCAAACATGATCATGCCATGCTAACATTATCATCCATGTGACTTGCATATGCTTAGGAGTGCTAATACATATTTGGGTCCACATGAATTTAAAATAAATTCATATCTCTCATTTGGCTAGGATTTTAGGCCCTTAGCACACACTTTTGAGTTCACATGAATTTAATAAAAATTCATAACTTTCAATTGGCCAAGTTTTTTTCCATTTTTTCCTAATTTAGATTTCCTTGATGCATGCCAAGTAAATCAACTCTTAATTGGGCAAATGAAATGAATTTTGGATGCCTAAGCCATTTGAGGTGTTTACTTCATTTCATTTTATTTCATTTCATTTTGTTTCATTTCATTTCATTTCATTCCTTTGCCTTAAATTTCACTCCCTTCAAAGGTTTTTGAGCACATTTGAACTTGCTAATGGATTCTAGAAATGAGTTGGACTTCATTTATCATTTCAATTCATTTAGTAGAAAATTTTAGGGTATTACACTCCATTTCTTGGTACCAGTGATCAGTAGTGATACAGTCTGTGGTACCATCAAATTGAGGAGGCTAAAGCTTCTATAACTCCATCAGCATTTTCCTCTGTTGTTCATCCTATAGGTTCTCCTAAGCGCTTTGAAGATCCAAAACCTCAAGTATAGTCATTGGCTACGGTGCGGGAATTAGTTCAAGTATCGATGGTTGTGGTGCCGCCTGAGGTATAATTTGAGGTAGTGCCCTCATGATCTAGTTTAATACTCTCCGAATGACTTCAATCATCATGTTTTTCATTCACACTTCCATACCAATAGGCATCTCTTGTTCTCATTGTTCAGTTTCGTTAGACGTTGCAGCCCTGGTAACGTATCTCTTTGATCTAGCCATTGTCTACAAATCGAGTAGATTGTTAGTATCAAACATTGGTATTCTTATGAATCTAAATTCATGTTTCTAGGTTCTCAATTTGTTAAATGGCCTAACAATTTATACTTCTGGGTTCTTTTTGTTCTTAAGTACAAGATTTGGTTTCATATGACATACATATAAACAAATCAAGCATGCTTTTCAAACAATTATACAATCAACAAGTTCACGCGAGCATAGCAAAATTCTAAGCTTCCATCCAAGCATTCAGGTTTAAGTATCTCATATCATTCTATCCCTTCCACTTAGACTTTCACTCAAAAAATTACCACACCCAAACAATTTTGCAAATGTCTCGATAACCAAGGTTCCCAAGCCCACTACACCTGACCATCCCGTACTATCCAAGCATAGAGAAACAAGTTCTTCCAAAGTTTTCGATCATTCACCAAACATGGTCCGTCACTCTCTAAGTCTAGCTTCCTCCATACCTCCAAATTCATATGCATCCCGTACTACATATGAACCAGAGATACTGAATCTTCCCGATCTCATGTCTTGACCAAACAATAATTTTGTTATGACACATTTTGAGTTTCTAACCTATGTCCTAAAGTTTTATACTTTTGATCCACTGTTCCATCCATGTGTCTATCTAAGGTCACTCCCTTAGACCCATGGTTTCAATCTAGTCGACTCACAACTTCTATCTAGTTAAGACACCACCTTTGGCATCTTTTTCAACTTCTAGTCAATTTTTTGTCCCAATTTTTCACCTTCTAATTTTATTTTGTAGAAAAGAGTGTTCTTCAACTCAGACCACTCGTACAAGCTGGCAGGGCAACATCTAAATTGGGCAGTGAGACCAAAGTCTGCTTAGCAACCTCACTTTCTCGGGCTAGATAACCCACCTCCCTTTCAATATTTAGCTTTACTCGAGACAAAACTTACCCATTATCAGCTCCACTTGCAATCTTTGTATCCAAACAAAACATTTCAAAACATATATTTTCTTTTTGAAAACACTTTCTAAAACGTTTTTCAGTTTCAAAATAGAAGGTAAGGCATTCTACATTTAACTCAAAGTACAGGTCAAACCTAATTGAGTTTCTAATTCTGGTTGAGCAACTAATGCTTGACTTTCTATTTCCTGGTCGAGTACATCTACTGACTGAGCTCTAATACCACATTAGGTACACTTAAACCCCCAAGGCTTTCAATTGTACTTAACCACAAGGCGGCTCGGGCTGGTGTTACTTTAGAAGTACACAACTTGACTTCTTATTCTTTTTATCCCACGCCTCATTCAGATTCTAGAGTACTTAACCCAAAATTTATATACAAAGTTCAATAAGGTAATTACATAAGAGATAAAAGAAAACTTTCGAAATCTTTATTGATTTAATTAAAGAGAGTACGTAACTCAAAAGAAATCAAATTTAGTGGAAGTCTTACATTATAGATATTCAAAATTTGGGTTATATGCCCTTACATTCAAATATAGAAACTTTGTAAAATTAGAACCTAATTAATATCAAAGTCTTTATGTAATTCAAATCCTTAAAAAATAAAAGAGGAAGAGCGAACACATACCCAGTGAATCTTTTTGAAACAACCATATTACTAATTTAAGCTAACCACACATTCAAATTCAGGCACCTGAAAAACATTAGGCGTTTTAAACATTATTTTGTTTACAGTTGTAGATTAGACTGAAAAGGTTTCAAGGCCCTTGATGTTCTTATCAAAATACCTCCTTTTGTGAAAAATGGCATTTCTTTTGCCATATTATTGGACTTAGGGTCTCACCTATATTCCAAGTATTTTGGACTTGAACCATTTGAAATAACCACAAGTAAAGAACACCCATAGTGACCCTCATGTTCACTGTCATAGCACGTCGTTTTTAATCTCAGGATCTTTTATTTAATCTCATACTCATAAATCATAAATAAAATAAATTCAGCATGTTAATCTCAGGATCTTTTATTTAATCTCACACTCATAAATCATAAATAAAATAAATTCAGTATGTTTAACATATAAACATTCAAAGCATGAAAATAAGCACATAGCATGCATCATACTTTAAAGTACACCTAAACATGCATAATCTAAACATGACGTGATCAATTGACGTGACATACATGCAAATCTGAATTTTAAATCATGTTCTTCAAACCTAAATGTGCATACTAAACTGAAATCAAGCATAGATGAACATCGTATTAAACTAAACAAGCAAAATGGATATTTTAGAAATCACTTCCACCTCTATTGCAAGTTTGGTTGAAATTTGGCAGAGTTTCCCCTTCCTTCCAACATCTATCACTCAAAGAATGCTCAAAAACACTCAATCAAACACCAAAGCACTCAAGAATAGTTTAAGATTATTCAAGAATTAAGGGGATTGCTAAGAAGAGGGCTAGAGAAAGTCAAGAGGAACTAATATGCTCTTGCTTTGGAATAAGGAAGAATGAGAGAATTAGGGGTTTATATAGGGTTTCATGAGCACCTAGGGGACGTTTTTGGTAATCTTACACATGAGATGTCTTGGGTAAGTGGTTAATTTTTTTCCACTCTTGTGTGCAACAAAATGGTAAGTAGATATTTAGGATTTCCTTAGCTTAGTATTAACACAAGGTGTGCTACTAATATAGGTGTCATAGGAGTATGTACATTAGGTCCATGATTTGGATTATTTCCAAGGCTAGTGTGCACAAATCAACAATTGGATCTTCCTAGGACGTCAAGATTAGGGTAAGCATGGCAACTTTCCTCTATTAAGTGTGTGTACCCCAAGCAAGGTTAAATTGGACAACTTGTATTCGCCATTGTGAGCACAACAAAACTTTCCATTTCTGATTTTGTCTCTTCTTTGTTTGCTAGTCAAGTCTAGGAAACCTATCTATATCTCTTTAAATCAGCTACCCTTTACCAAACTTCTAGTCTTGATTCTTTCCCTAGTGGTGCGCCAAGTTGGGATCACACACACACTAGATTAGATCATATTAGCCATGGAATCTTCATTGTTTGGCAAGTTTCTTTGTTGTAACTTTCCATTCAATTTACAAGGTGGCAGCTGGGTTTTTTGGAGTGAGCATGGAACGTTTTTGAGTATATGTAGCTAGGGTGCATCTAATCATTTTAGCTTGGCACATGGAATTACTATCCAGACCCCTTCTCTAGGGAGAAGGACAAATGGACCAGCACATTGTTCTGACAAACCTTCTTCCAACTAGAGCTCATTCGAACACTATTAAGCCTCTTCACAACATCGCACACAACATTATTTCAATAATCATAAGACATGCAGAGCAACTACAATAAATAATTACGGTAATTTTGTTTAGATTAAACTAAAGTCAACTATATACACAATCTCCAAAATGTAGTAGTAGCGGAAATGTAATAGTCAAAATATCTACAATGCTTTTCTCACTTCCTATACATCATACTAATTCTCAAAACAATAAACCGCGTGAGAAAACCTACCAAAATAAACGTGGTGCACTCTAAGCAATGACCACTTTCTTCCCTTTATCCGCAGAAGAAGAACCTGAAATGTTAAAGTAGTAAGCCAATTTTGTCTACAGTAGCTCAGTGAGTAACGTAACCTAATCTATAATTTAGAACAAGAATTCTAGAAAACAATGTCATGTATGCATGCATAATAATGATAATAATGCAAATGAAAGCAACAGTAATGAATGTTAAATCCATAATGCAGTAGTGCACCTTCCATTTTGAAAACAGTTTTAATGCTGAAAACACATGCCGAAGTTCTTAATAGCCTACAAGGCAATAATAAATCCATTCAAGCGGGTGTAATCGATGGCTAGGTGTATTCTCATATCATATCATATCATAGGGATTCGTTAGCTCATAGCTAATGTATGGCAAACTTAGATCCTCTATAGGGGAGCCCAATTGATAGACCCGCGCAGACTGTACCCCCAGGTATAAGAGGCACAAGTTCTCAATGCTCTACCACATTCAATACCCTGATTTGCACCTAGACCTCAAAACTTTGTGCTCATTTTCATTTAAAAACTCATTTTAAGATTACAAATGCATTTCATTATGTAATTCATTTCATTTATGAACAAAATAACAAGTTAAGTAATAAATTAGAAAACACTACTCACAAGGATGCTCAGCTCTTGGTGCTCCTCTAGTGATTGGTTGCATCCTGCTGACGTTTGATATTGCTTGATCAATGTTGTTTCTTAATATCAATATGAAACTTGACTCAAAGCTAACTTTATGGTCTTTGGTCAATCAAAGAATTGACTCAATTAATTGTGGTCTAGTTATGTATTTAGTCAACTTTGATCAGTACAATCAATTCTAAGTAAGCCTCATACTCGTTGACCTATAGGATCAACAAGGTCAACATGGTCAATAAGGTCAATTTGTGCCAATAAGCCCTTAATATTGACCCAAAATACCAAAAACCTATATTATCTACATGTGTTCCACCTTTGGTAGACAATAACCAACCATTTTCATAAATTTGGCAATTCAAAATAGTAAATAGAAAAAATTAATTACTTCATTTGTTACACATTTTTCCTAATAAGTATTTTATAATGTTATATAATATTCTATAACATATTTTTTCCTATTATTTAATATTATTTTATCCTATATACATTTTTTTCTATATTTATTAATTAATTCTCAAATCACATAAATACAAATTTATTATATGAATTGACCTCCAAAAGTCCTAATTTCAGTGTCATTAAGTTTAGAATTTCATTCTAAACATTTCAGTATTAATGGATATACCTCTTATATGTCAACTTCCAACTGTCATATAAATTTCGAGAGTCCACAAGGGTACAAATAGAGTATATATCTATGTTCTACATGTAAATTTGAACACAATAATATATATATATATATTGTAGTTTTTCTCCTAGTGAAAACACATCTTAATTTTGGATGCACAATAAACTAATACCTTTATTAAAAACTATATTATAAAAATTATTATTTACAATGTCTATAATAATTCTTAATTGATAAGATGTGAAAAATGAATTACCCCAAAGTGTCAGAACCTCGAAAGTGGTAACTCCTCTTTTATCTTTTTTTTCTTTTTTTTCCGTCTTCCTTTTCCCTCTTCTTTTGCTCATTTTTTTTTCTCTCTCAGTTGGCTTTGAGTTGAGAGAATGAAAATGAAGGAAAGCATGCTCCTTTATATATACATATGGTTTTATGGTGGGTCGTACCCAATTAATACTCAAAATTCCTTATCTATAACTCATCAAATGCAACATTATCTTCTTTTAATTAATAATATTTTTTCTATTCCTTTATCCATGCATGACTCATTACTTATCCAAAAATTTATTTATTTATTTTCATTATCCATTCAAATCAACATTCCTTATCTCTTTATCTAATTAATTAATTATTTTTTCTTTTGATTTATCCAACCCACTTTATCCAATATATATATATATATATATATATATATATGTATGTATATATATATATCATTATAATTACATGCACCCATATATATACATATATACACACACCTAACCATTCATTTAATTTATCCATCATATATATGTATATATAGATATATGTACATTTATATACATACATACATACATACATACATACATACATACATATATATATATATATATTTGTATGCAAGAATTGCTTAATTACATTAATTTATTTCAATGTATTTATTATTATTATTTTCTCAAGTAAGACACTTATTAATTAATACCATTGTCGAAAGATTACGTATTTTTGTAAAATCATGTATTTTTCATTTATAATTCATTAATTGATACAGAAAATATATATCGAACCTATTGACTCAATGTCCAAAAATACAAGTTGTTATAGTTTCCTCTCCTTAGAACAAATTTCTTCGTTGATATTTACTAAGGTAACAAAAATTTAAAAGCAACTCTCATAACCTCATATGTCTACTTATGTATTTCGTCCTTGAAATATGTCGAGCCACATAAGCAGTCTTGACCCGTACTCTGCAAAATGCATCAGCCACTACATTGGTTTTCCCAATATGGTACTATAACACCACAAACCCCTAGAAACAGGTTTAAGCTCAACCACAAGGTGGGTTGGGTCCTATGTTACATTTACAAGTACACAACTTCAATCTCGATTCCTTTATTCTAACACTTATTGAAATTCTCATAAGTAGACTTTCCTTGGGTTTAACATTCAACAAGATAATATAAGTGAATAAAGGAAAACTTCAAACTATTTATTTATTCAAAATAAAGAAATACATTATTGAATTCATATAATCAAAAGAAAGAGTATATAACTCTAAAATTTAAAAGTAAAAATTCAGCGGAAGTCAAATGAACCTAAAGTGGGCAACATGCCCTTACATTGAAAAAAAGAACTTTATAAAAAAATAGAAACTTTCTAAATGTAGCTACTATCAGGTTTCCATTGCCATCATATTCAATTTCTTGAAAATGATAAAAGAGAGGGGTGAGCACATAACCCAACAGATTATTCATCAAACTACTCATTTACTAATTCAAATCAATAATATATCCAATTTCAATCACTTACAACCATTAAGTGTTTCAAACAATATTTTGTTAGTGTTATATATTTGACCACAAGGGGTTTTTAATGCCTTGATGTTCTTCATTAAAATACTCATATTCAGGGATGGAATGACAATTCATCTTATCACATTCCAATCCCTTGATGTTTTTCATTAAAATACGCCTATTTTGGGATGGAATGGTGATTCATCTTGTCACATTCTATTAGAAATAAGGATCACATGTCCCCATTCCAAGTATTTTAAAACACATCCACACTTAGTGATGCTACTAATATACACTAACTGTATGTAAAGAATATCCATAGCATTACTTATACTACTATGATGGTACGTGGTTCTTATCTTCACTTTTTCATATTTAAATTCAAATAAATATGAAACAAGGTCATAATAATTAATATCAGAATTTAAATAATCAAGAGAACATGAGAAACAAAAATAACATGCTAGAAAACTCAAAAATAGCCTAAGCATAGTTTCTAAGCATGTTATGCTATCGAGCATGAATTAAAAATATAAAAACATGCTAACTGAAATTAAAGCATGATCAAACATGCTTCAAACTGAAATTTAAACATGCTGAAATTTATAAATAACATGATAAAAAAAAATTGAAAACATAAATGCACTAAAGGCTTGAAGTAATAAAATAGGAGTTTTAGAAATCTCCTCCACCTTATGATGTTTTCTCCCAGTGAATCACTCATTAAACAACTATGTTACTATTTCAAATTAATAGCACATTCAAATTCAAACACTTTCATGCATTAAGTGATTCACACAACTTTTTGGTTGTAGTTGATGTTAGGACTGAAAGAGAATCTACTCCCTTGATGTTTTTAATTAAGATACCCCTATTTAGGGTGGAAAGATATTTCTTTGTCACTTTCCATTAGATGTCACATACCATTTATCTCCTAGTTGCACCCAACAACCACACACTCCAAGCATGTGTTAAAAACACCCATGACACTCATATGGGTCACTATGATAGTACGTGGTCCTTATCTTCAATTTCTTATATTTGAGAGTCACATAATCATAAAAGAAATTTAACATATAAATTTCAAAATTTTAAACAATCAAGAAAACATGAAAACATCACATAGTATACTTGAAACATTGAATTAAATCTTACACATGAATTCTAAGTGTGGCATGCTCTCATGAGTGATTAACATATAAACACATGCTAAATTAAAATTAAAATATGATCAAACATGCTAAAACTAAAAAAAGAACATGCTGAAAACTAGAATTCGAACAAGCATGAACATGCTAGAAATTTGAAAGAGCAAAGTAGAAGTTCAAGAAATCCCTTCTACCTTAATCCAAGTTTCTTTGTAGAATCTGATAGAGGTTCCCCTTATCCATCAGTTTTAGAACTTCAAGAACTTCTAATCACTAACAAACTATTTCAAGAACTCTCTAAAATACTGAAATAAGAACTTCTCACACAAGAAAGAAAAGAGAATAAGAAGGGGTGCCAAGAAGAGGGCAAAAACAAGCAAAGAGAAAAGTGTCAACTCTTTGCTTTAGGATGAGATGAATGTGAGCAAGAGGGGATATTTATAGGTGTTCATGAGCACAAGGGGGCATCTAGGGTAGCTCACCACATTTGGGCATGTTTCCAAATTCATAAGGGGATGGTTTGCATAAAGAGGTAAAATGTGCTTATAGTTGGCAAGTGGGACCACTATGGCTTTCTAATTCAAAAGATATGAATAAAATCTTATTTCCTAACTATGTATGAACACAAAATAGGTTTAAATGATATTCTAATTCAAATGATACGTCCCATATGTGCTCATGGCAACTTTCCTTTTTGGTTTCCTTGCTTGCTCATCACACAAACACATAAGGAATACTTTTCCATTCTCTTATTTCTTGAACATCAAGCATGGGTGTGAAATATCATATTTGAGAGGACACCATATAATAGTCAAATGTGCTCATCTTGGTTCTAAGAAACTATCTAAATAGGGTTGCTCACATGTGTGCTCACACACATGTACATGGTTGGGCCGATTTTGGCTTAAGTAGGTCTAGGTGTACATAATCAAGTGGGGGTGTATATGGAATCATGTCTCATGATTTCAAAAACTTTTCTTATTTAAGACCCACTGAGGCCACTATGCAAATGAAAATCCAAATCTTGGCCAATTGTTCTGATTTTTGGTTATGTCATTCATTTCGTTAGTTCATGTCATTTCATTTCGTTTTGAGTCATTTCGATCCTCAGAAGTACCCTAAATGATAATTCTTTCTAATTTGGACCCCATAAAGGGTGTTTCGCAAATAAAAACCTTAACCTCGACCAATTATTCTAATTTTTGGATATGTTATCCCCTTAGTTGTTTCATGTCACCTTCTTCATTTCAAGTTATTTTTGGGTCCCTAAGGGGTACTCAATGAGCGCTTTGGAACTTGCCAGATTTAGCCCTAAAATGAGTCCAATTTCATTTTGCACCCAAATTTTACTAAATAAATGATAAATTTCATTTAATTGAGTACAAAAAACTTAGGGTATTACACAAGAGAACATCAACAGTCAAATTAGTCTATGAGTAGTAATTTGATTTATTTACTTAATCTTTTATTTTACTTATTGTTACTCCATAATTGAGGGTTACATGCATTACAAATTATATTGAAATAGGACTGATCTATAGATCTTCAGATGTGTTGGCCTAGTCTCAAGATGAGAGGTTTCGAGGTACAACCATTGGATCGTGATAGTCATGAGATAGGAGTACAGATCTTCATACGTGCCGACCTGGCGTCAAGAATGCTAGACTTAAGTAGATATATCTTTTTGCTACTCATTGTACTCACATTGATATCGAGCTCACTACTCTTAACGTTTCAAGTTTATTTGGTGTGGATAAGGGGAATTCGTGTTGATCCCGGAATCTTTTCCAACTTAGTCCACTATAGGTTTTTTTGTTATTTTATTATTTTAGCATTTTAAATTAATATGTACAAGTTTTGAAAAATTAAAAGTTGAATTGAACTCTGATAATGTAAATAATGTTAAAGTGTAACAACCCGGACCTATTACATACGGACTTCTACATCAATGAGCGCTTTATTTACATTTTGTCACCACTGACTGGGTACAGGATTTTGTTCTTGGCAACAGTCGAATCTGAGTCTCCCAAAAACGTTCGGCACTAGTAAGGCTCTCAATTGTTCATTTAGCCCAAGAATCCTCCTAGAGTCAGACTGATGTGAGATATTACATAAAGACTTTTACTATTGTTACATTATTTTGCTTATCTTGTTATTGTTGCGCTTTGAATATTATAAATGTTTCGATCATAAGGCTTAACAATCGTCAGCGAGTTTGACTGGAAAGTAGACTTGTCTGACTATTATGCCAGTTAGGTTGCCCGTAAGTGACTTCAGAAGGGGTTTCGACAGATGTAATTTAAATAATATCTTTACTAATTAATTAATTGTTTTTCTATTTTGGACTACTATATCATACTTTGTCCAATTTAATTCCATATATACACTTATATCAATATTGAGAGTTAATATAGTCTAATCAATTTATTTATTTTATTTCTCTTTTCTTGACATCATTACTATTTACTTAGTTAATTATTTTATTTTATTTTTAACCTATATATAAATATTCATGTATATATCCTTAATTCATTTTTTATTTCGGTAAACTTAAAGTATATTTCTATTTTCATCTATTATTTTCATATCTATATCCTTAATAATAAAAGATTTCTAAAATACGATCCACCAACACTAATCAATAGTATGCACGTCAAGAAGTTGAAAATCATACATTTCTACCCATTTACACACTCGATGAATTTTGTAAGAATTCACATTGAAGCAACAATTACATATGGTAGTGCAACTTCATGCAAAGTCGCGACATCAAATCAATTCTCTAAGACAACACTATTATCTTTAGTGTCAATTTGTTTTGCGTGGCAGAAGTCGAAGAAAATCAAATAAGCGTGCACCAAATAATTAATAGTTCAAATTGAATGCCAACACGTAACACCCCGCATTTATGCACTAAAGGTCAAATTGCATTAATGCCCTTAGCTGCTAACAATCAGTTAAAGTACAATTTTCATTTTACAAAATGAGGTCTATCCAGAGACAAAATGCTGCATTATCGGACAAAATATAAAATCTCGGGTCTAATTCTGTAACCATGGTATCAACTCAAATATAAATGAATGAGTAGGTCATTATGAGGCCATAACATGTATAGTGAAACATGGACAAGGTTTCCAAGCACATAGGAGATGATCATATTACCGAATGAGCTCCCAAGCGACATAAGCATAAAATTTTGACAACAAGTGCACATAAGACATGACTAAAATTAAAACAAGGTATAAATATTTAAGTGGTGATATAAGACAAGTTCCAACTACTAAAGTAAGATCAAGTAGGGTCCAGTGGCTAGTACAAATAAACCAAGAAGTTAAAATAATTGAAAAGCAAAAAAGAAATCTTAAGGTTAATTGACCAATCCTAATTGGAGGTCTCCCACCCTTATTTGTGAGGTTACTTTCCAACTCTCACTTAAAATTTGTAATACTCACCTTTCCTAACCTCTTTAAAAGTCTAATTTTATTGTTTTAAAACCATGGTTATGTTATTTTTTTGTAATATCTCAATTTTTGACCGGACCTCCGTTCATGTGTTACCTCACGTGTGGATCGTCGTCCGTAAAAAATTGAGATACTACTTAAAAATTTTGTTCTGTCAAAATCTTTTCTTCCAAATCAAATTCATAAACTTTAGTTCTCAAGTCAATTTCTATGAAGATATTCTATGCAAGATAGAAAATCACAATAATTTTACCGAATAATTCATAAGCAATGCAGCGAAATAGTTTTAAAACTATTTATTTAAACCAAAATCGTTAAATAAGTAAAGTTATTTAAAGATAAAACAATCCAAATTAAACCTCATGTAAACACATTAAAACAATCCAATATAACACAATAAAACATAGCCTCCCAATCACCTATCCCTGACGACCTCTCCGTGAGGTGTCCAATCTGGGTGTGAGTCTTCTGACGTAAGACATAATATTCTAAGTCCAGGTGTACCTGAAAAATAGAATGGGATTGAGCTCGAAAACTCAGTGGATCAATCTTATACATCACATGCATTATACAAACCCAATTCAAAACATTACAAACACTTTCACACATTAGCCGTTTCAAATAATGGTTTGTTTCAGTTGTCGTCTACAATCGGAAGAGGGTTGAGATACCTCTCGGTATTCCCTGTGATCTCGTCTAATCATAGAGAGTCTCGAGAACAATCTAATATCAGAGAGTTTCAATAACCGTCTAAAATCAATTTGTCATCACTATCACAGTCTAAGAGAACGTACTTATCATGAATCGTACTGTCTCCCAAAGACTTCGAGCTGTCACAATCAACTCCGGGTGAGAATACCTACGATCCGCCTTGTGGCTCGACAATCTCAAGCAGTGATATATAGGAGATGCCACCTCGATCTGCTTCAGGCTCGTCAATCGTACCGGTACGTGGATTCTTAATAAACTATCGTCTTATTTTTGTTTTACAAACAATTTCTATCATGCTAACCATCACACATAACATCGAAAATAAATCAAATAATGCAGGCTATTCACATGAGTAAATAATGAAATCTAAATGGATGATTTCCTATTAATGCATGCTATAATTAAACAAGACACAAATTAATAAATCATCCATCATCCAATCACGCCAAACAAGTTCAATAAATTTCCTAACAAAATTATAGTAATCCTAGAACTATTCAATCAAATGCTTTGAATCTTAAATCCATATAATACAGATAAGAAGGAAGTCACGCCCACCTGTTTTCGCTAATCTTCGGGCTCCTTGCTTTCTTTTGAGATCCTCGATACGCTAATATACATATAAATCTGAAATTTAACACCTGATAGAATCACTCTTAAGTTTAATTAGTTTCTAACTAAAGTTTCGAAGTAATTTTATGACTTTTCAATTTAGTAGTTTTAACTAATCAAAACTATTTCTGTGATCAACTTCGTACATTAAAATTTATTACGTAGGTATTCTTCTATTTCTTAGTCGTTATGCATCAATTAACTTATTCTTATCTTAAATGAAATAATTACGAACAAAATAAGACTTATATTGATCAAATCTGTAGTCTCATTTGTAATTGAGATTTCTACCCTTTTCCTGCTAATCAAGTTTTGCTAAGATCATGGTTGAGTGTCAATTTAAATAATTTTCATTTATCTAATCTCCTAACTTAGATCCGAAATGACCTAAATTTATATTCTTAATTTAAATACTTGAATTAATTAAGTAGACATCTATTTATAAATTTTATTATTATAAGATGGGTAGCCTATCAAAACTCTATTGTTCTAATCAATTTATATCGGTTATTCATGTTATACTGGATTCAAAATTTTATAGTGTCTTAGGAAATTACTTTGTAATTCCATTATTAGTTAAACACACCGAATTAACATTAATCATAATTTCCTTACCTCTCCGTTCCAATCAACCAGTCGACCATCAAGTAGAGCACGGTTTGCCGGAAGATTTGCAGCTCCACTAAAATCAGCTCGTGCTTTACTTCCTCCAAATCACACTAATAAGGTCATCACTTCGGTCCCTTTATTTGGATTCATAACAACTCAGCAGGCACACCAAAGTATAGAGCATCAATCCACTGACTGTAATTCCCTCTTTTCCATGCTCTATTCCTCTTCTCTTCCTCAGTCCGTTTCCCCAACGAATGCACTTAGCTTAATCTTCATTCTTCGGTAATGACACACACAAACATATACACCACCCATTAGTTCACCATTACCAGCACTCTGTTATTCACTCTAATTTCACCCACCATAATTGTCACTCAACCCACACAGCTCCTCAACTATTCGTCTCTTGTTCTTCGTTTCCAATTCAGACCAAAATCCCTCCATCACTCTACTGTTCACCCAAAATGCAACCCAATTCAATTTACACACACACTCCAGCTTTCATCTTCACGGACCGAACCAGCAACTGAAACTGCCAAACTGACGGTGCCCCTTCCAACTTCTGTTGAACAATCCACCACTCACCAAATCCAACCGTGCCCCCAGCTAATACTACATCACGGTTCCCTGTTCCATTGACAGCATGAACCAGGCAGCCGAGAATACAGTAAATGAAACAAAGGTTGGTCGGTGCCTCCTCTTCATTTCTGCAACAGGGTACAACAACAGTGGCTGCAACTGAAATGGCCAGCAGCTGCAGCTAACAAACCATACACTCCTCTCCTCTACATTGCTTCTTCTTCATTCGGCCATTGCAGCATCCACCACAGCACAGAGCACGTTGCTCTGTTCCCCGTTCTCTCCTCTGTCTGTTCCACCGATCACCCCCTCATCACCTTCAACATAGCAGCAGCAGTCACCCTTGTTCATGCAACCACGAGTTGCAGCTTCATCCTACCCTGTTTAGCTTCCTCCGTTTCATTCCCCTTCGTCTGTCCGGTAGGAATCCCCATAGCAGCAGCGGTACACCTCGCAATTCCCCGCAACACAGCAGCAATGGCAACGGCCAGCTGTAACAGAGCACCGCTGCTCTGATTCTTCTTCTTTGCTCTGTATTCGTCCACCAGCAACAGTTGAGTTGCAGCAGCTTTGACCTGGAACTCCTTCATTCCTCTTCTTTTCGTTCGGGTTGCAGCAGCAGCAGCTCACGTGCTGCTTTCTTCCCTTCCTCTGTTCGTGAACCTCCGCCCCACAGCAGCAGCAGCCGAGCTCCCTGCTGGTCGTGCTCTGTTTCCATGCTCAAACCAGGTGCTTCCTCTATTCGTCCTATTAAACAACACCGAAATCACCTTCTTCAATCTTCTGCCTCATACACATAAGCTTCTCCTCCAATCCTCCGTTAACTGGAAAATTCGAGATTTCCTTCTCCTTCAGTTAGCTTCCTTCACACACTTCCATCACCTTCGGCTAGCTTCTTTCTCACACACCACTTAGATTATTTACATGTTATAATACCTATGCTTTATGTTACATGTTTGTTTATTTGTTTTCTTTTTTTTTTTAATCATGTGAATGGATATATGTATAAAGCCTTATGATGCTTTTACAGTGATATGTATATTTTAATCTCTTTTCTATATGCATATATATATATATATATATATATATATATTTATTTATTTATTTATGTGCCGATCATTTTAATGTATAGGTCTTATTATAATTATATATATGTTACCATGTTGTTATTATTATTGTTACTAATTAAATAATTATTTCAACTATCTATATTTATCTATAAAACATAGAATGTAGTTTTTATTTATTTATTTATTTATTTTATCCTATTATTATTAATATTATTTTTCGATCAAATAATTAAGGCGCGAGCGCGAGTAAGCTATGAAATAATTTATTTATTTTTGTTCGCTCGCGACGTGGCACGACCACGAAGTTACGGGTGTTACATTTTTACAAAATAGTTTTCTCATTATAGTGAAAAGCATATAAGAACTTAACTTATTTTTCAAGACTATCATTTAATATTTGAAAACTCATTATTTAGAAAACATCTTGGAAAATTGACATGAATTAATCTAACAAAATGTACCTAAACTAAAGCGTATACCATATAGACATATAGGGCATAGTATAAAATTCACCAATAAATTTTAAAAAATAAATACATGAAATCACTGAAATAATTCTTAATACATATCAAACTAAATAAGCACATAAATTGTTAAGAAAAAAAATCATTGAAATAAAATGATTTAAATCAAGGGTCGAGATAACACATTATCCTATAAGTTGGGTCTAATAGCTGAATTGACTGAATTTTGACTTGTATATGATGTGTGGGACTTGGAGCAAGTTAAGAAACAACATTCAAGCATGGGATACACTCATAATTGCGCCACCCTTACGTTAGGAAAGATAGGATTTGATTTCCAACAATGAGGCGGTTTAAAAATGATCAAATTCCTAAAATATCTCATTTTTTCCTTTTCTCCCTTAACCCACGATTCCATTTGATTCTATCCTTCCTTGGTCAACTTCTTTAGGTGCTCCTTCTCTATCCCACGACTAAGAAATCCAAAAAAAAAAAAAAAAAAAAAAGGGAAAAACTTTCAATGCAACATCAAGAGAATCAACAAGAATAAGAATAAGGGAATAAAAGGTCAGATCAAATTCTCAATCTTGGTTTCTATTTTTCTCATCTTCTTTTCTCTTCTCTATCGTTTTGGTTAGGCTAGCCATTAAAGAACTTCATCACCTTTGTGTTCTTCTGTTAACACAGACCAGAGAAGAAAGCATACAAGGTGTAGGAGTTTAATCATTGGAGAGCCAAACAACAAGAGATTAAGGCACTAGGGTATTACATCTTTAACCTTAAACTTTGTTTTATGATTTGGAAAAAGTTAATCTATGTGCAAATCATGTCTTCTAATTTTAGGAATGAGCAAGTGTTAGGAAAATCAGAAATGTAATTTCCTTGGTTCCTATAGCATGAAACATGTAGATTAAACCATGTTATAAGTTTTATAATAGCATATAATGTACGTTCTATCATATGATAGGGTGTAGGTTGATTAACGTGTACGAAATCATGTTATATGATTATAAATTATGAAATCATGGGTTTGGATAAATTCTATCATGTAAACATTCATTAGGAAATTCTGTTTTTCTAATATAAATATACGATAATGTATACATGAATAGATTGAAAATAATAATTATTGATATTACAAAAGGCTATATTGTATAATGCCTAGGGTTAGTAAATAATATCATAAGAAATGTAACATAAAAAATGGTTCTTAAGGCAAAAAAATACAAGAAATTTCAGAAAAGTCACTTGCTGAAAATTATTATTAAAAACAGAAAAATAACAATTAGAATCTCATGAATATACTATTTTTAATGAAAAAAAAGTACAATATATAGTGTTTTATGAAAATAAATAGATAAATTGCACAAATTAATTTGGAAGGTAGAACATACTAAAAATAATTAAAAATAATTTCTACAAAATTAAATTTTTAGGGTAAAAATAACTTAATTGGTAAAATAGGGGGATTTTTAAAAAAATATTAAAAAATATTTTTTTTAAATACCTAACTTCCCAAAATGATTTTTAATATACCCAACTTTCAACAGTATTTTGCCACCTGTGTGTCCACGTGGCATTTTGGTGAGTTCGCATGACAGGATTTATCCATGTAGGCAGGAAACATTTTTGCAAAAAAAAGGCCTCTTGAAGGCATTTATACAAAAAACGCCTTCAGGAGGCCTTTTTTTGTGAAACACCTCCCGTAGGGAGGGGCGTTTTTAGTGTATTTGGGAGACTTTTTTTTTGTAAAAACACCTTCTATAGTGGAGGCTTTTTTACAAAAAGACGCCTCTAGAAAACCCTTCAACTGACATAAGTGTAAATTGGATTTTCACACTAACAATTTTGCTCGATCTGTTTAAAAGTGCCAAAAATTGATGGTTAGTTATGGCCTTGCAAACGGTGGTGAAAATAAATTAGTATGTTTAGGGTTGTCTTTGACTGTTTGATTGCTCTAAATAAAAGAATGTTTGCTTGTTCTTATATATATCTCTTTGTCACAGTTGGAGCACTCCGATATGATTTAAAAGAGATAAAAATAGTCAACACTACAGTAAACTATTTCAAGAAGTTTAAAGTTCTGATTGAAATAATAAAAAGAATAGTTATTTGAAATAGCCAGTAATACTATTAAGAAGTTATTTCCAATCAAGTTTCCATTACCCTCCTAAAAGATGGTAAAATTATTTAATCTTTATCAAATATGTTATATACAGATTGAAAATAAAGGTACTATAAAAAGCTTTTGACAGTAAAGGGAATAAAACAATTCTCTATGTTTAGTCAAGATAAATTAAGATGAACATTTAAAAGAGAAACATTTTAACAAAGAAACTAAACTAATCCACATTTAGTGCAAGAAACAACTATAAATTGAAAGTTTTTTACAAATGGGATTATTCTTAAACTGGAACAACTTAATTTAAGACCTTTGGTCATTTTTACCTTACCTCTAAATTGTTAGAACCTATAAGGAATATTTTAGACGCTTCCAATGCCACTTAATTTTCTCTTTAACCCTTTTTGCTCAAATTTATTGCATGCATGATAGTTTGTAATTAGTTCTTCTGTATTATTATTGTCTGTTTAATACTGTTAGGACAGTTGCCTATCACCGGTTCTGGATTTCATTAATTCAATTTGGCATAATGGAGATGAAACCATCTTCCAGTGGTTGTTGCTACCATTTTTCCAACTAGAAAATTATGATGTAGGAAATAATAGCTTTTAAATTCATATTTAATGAGAATATTTTGTAAATATAGGGTACATATTCAATCTTATTTTTCACTTGTATTGTTAACATTATTTTCTGGGAATGTACAACAAAGTGAAGACATAACCAAAAGCAAAAGCCTTGAAGATGAAAGAACAAAAGTGAAAGCACTAATAATAATTGAATCTGAAAACAGACTTATTTTTACTATTTAGGAATTAACTGGACAATGAACAAAGATGCAATAACCAATCAAGCCAATTTCGTAGAATATAAATTCTTCGATCTCAAAGGGATTTTTTGAATACATTTATGCTTGAATAAATTTTGTGAATTCAGTTATGAACAAAGATGCCATAAATGTGACATTTATGGCAAGAAAGAATTTTATTTATAAACTATTTTGAATGAATAGAATTGCTATAACAATAAACATAGCACTACTGCAGGTGTTGACTTTCCTCGGAAAAGAACTCCTACTGATATTGCAAAACTGGGATATCCATGTGCGAAATTGTGGTTCCATCTAAACATATACAGATAAGAGAGGTTAAATGGTGGCCAAATGACCATGTTCCTAGCATTTAGACAAAAAAAAAAAATACAAATTATACGAAGATATAATTGAAAGTTTAGCTCCAATCAAACATATGATACCATCGTTTCTTTTAACATGTTGAAAGCTCTAAATGATATGAAACATCTAAATTTAATAAGCTAATACAAGCCAATTCTTCACTCGACTCTACTCAAAATCTACTTCCCTCAGCTTGCTCTATAACAATGCAAATTAAGTTTGACATAAGTAGTTTTCCAGATCATCATTGCATAGTCTTCTCAATTCTACTCAATAAAGTCTTTTCTGTTTCTTCCCTTTCATTCATACAAATCCATTCTTGTTCTCACAAACAAACACAAACACCCTATTGTACTTAAAGCCATGTCCCAATACTTTTGGGTGCCAGTAATTGCATGAGATCACATTGAAAAAAAAATCATATCTTGTATTTTGACACCCTTACAAAACTATAAGCAATATTAAGTCATTAACCAATGGTTGGCATTTATTAAAATGCCAAAACTATTTTAATTGGTTCTCCACTAGCAAAAAAAGCCTCCCAAATACACTGAAAACACCTCTAATCACCTCCCTATTGGACGCGTTTTTTGCAAAAATGCTTCTTGCCTACGTGGACAAATCCTGCCATGTGAACTCACCAAAATGCCACGTGGACACACAGGTGGCATGTAACACCCCAACCCCCACGTTCTTTGAGTTTTGGACAACCACCATTATTTTGACGGTGGACTTAACCAATTGGCTGGTCGGGCCGGTGTTACTTTACAAGCGACACACACTTGACTTTCTATTTTTCAATACCATTTGCCTTAGAGTAAATTCAATAGTACAAATAAAAATCAAGGCAATTAAAGGTAAAGAAAAATTCAACTTCTTTATTAATAAAAGAAGAAAGTACATAGCTTTCTAATTCAAGAATAACCATTACATTGTTTATCAAAAGTGATTCATAAACTCAAAATTAAAAATTAATTTTCAGCGAAAGTCTTAAAACTTGGGCAACATGCCCTTACATTGAAAGGAAGCTTTTATGAAAATAGAAACTTGTTAAATCAAAAACTATCTAGTTTCCATAGCCTTCATAATTTAATTTCCTGAAAAAAAAGAGGAAGGGGTGAACACATAGCTCAGTGGATCATTATCAAACAACCATTTTTCAAACTCAAAACAAATAGCACATCCATAATTCAAACACTTGCATACATTAGGCGTTTCAAATAACCAATTGTTTAAAGTTGTAATTTAGACCAAAAGGGTTTTTGAAGCCCTTGATGTTCTTTA
>JAJIYU010001595.1:0-34895 GCA_030144865.1 Tinospora cordifolia | reverse complement strand
TAGTATTTCTATTTTGATCAACAATGTAATAGTTAAAGCACTTTCTTTTATTAATAAAGAAGTTGAATTTTTCTTTACCTTTAATTGTCTAATGTGAATTTGCACTATTGAATTTATTCTAAGGTATGTAGCACTGAAAAATAGAAAGTCAAGTGTGTATCGCTTGTAAAGTAACTCATCCCAACTCGCCAAATGGTTAGGTCCGCCATCCAAATATGGCGATTATGTCCAAAACTCAAGGAATTGGGGGTTGGGGGTGTTACAATAACTCAAATTAAAAACTAAATTCAGTAGAAGTCTTAATTTAAATAATCAAAATTTAGCCAACATGACCTTACATATAAATTTTCAAATTTAAAACCCTATCTAATTTTCAATAGACTTCATGATTCAATTTCCTAAAAAATATGAGAGGAAGGGGTGAGCACATAGCCCAGTGGATCATTCTACAAATAACTAAATTACTAATTCAAATCAAAAGCACATCCAAATTTGAACACTTATAAACAATTAAGCGATTCAAACAACATCTATGGTTCTTGTTGACATTAAGACTGAAAGGGGGGTTCTAATCCTTTGATATTCTCATCAAAATATTCCACTCTTAGATGGAAAGACAATTCATCTTATCATATTCCATTGAAATAAGGACCTCATGTCTACATTCCAAGTATTTTGGATTATACCCATCCACACATAGTAATGAGCCCCATATACACTTAATATATGTAAAGAACATCCGTAGCATCACTTAGATTACTATGACAGATTCATAAACTTTGAAATCTTAAACTTAATTCTCACATATTCATGAATTCAAATTCAAAATAGTAAAATTAAGAATAAAACATTCAAAAAACATGACAACAACACATAGCATGCTTTATAATTCAAATTAAACCTAATCATGAAAACTAGGCATGTCATAATATCATAAATACTTAAAACATGCATACATGATAATCAAAATCTAGATCATGATCAAACATGTAGAAAACTGAAAATAAACATGCTAAACTGAAAATAAAAGGTACATGAACATGCTAGAAACTCAAACTAGTAAAATAAAAGTGTAGGAAATCCCATCCACCTTAGTTGCTTATTTGTAAAAAGTTCGCCAAAGGTTCCCTTCTTCTATGCACTTCAAGAAAACCAGCAACTTCAAGAATGTAAAAGAAATCTAAAATCCAAACTTCTCTCTAAAAATCACTCAAGAACACAAGAGGGTGATAAGATGTTGCCAAGAAGAGGGCTAGAACAAGCAAAGAGCGAAGTGTCAACCATTTGCTTTGGGATGAAGAATAAATGTGCACGAGGGGTTTTATATAGTTTTTTCAAGAGGCTAGGGGGGACGTCTTGGGCAGCTTGGGTAGCTCACAAGTTGAGCAACATCCCATACATAAGAGGACGACTTGCATAAATTAGGGCAACTGTGCTCATTAGGGTTTCCTAATCTCATTTGCACAAAATCCTTATATCTTTTTTTGTTTCCTTTATGTGTAGGAGTACAAATCAGATTGAGGACAACTTCTAAACCATCTTGGACGTCCTCAGATTTTATGCTCATGACATGTTTCCTAATTAATACATTTTGCTTGGGCATCACTTATACAATTCATTAGGTTGGCGCACCACAAAGGGTATTTTGGCCTACTTGCATGTGAATCTCCTTGATTTGGCAGTTTGGTGTGATCATGGAAACCTTCCATTTTTTATTTTGATCTTTGATATGCACAAGATCACATCCCAAGGGTGGTGGCTAGGGTTTGTATTTGCATACACACTATATTTTTAAAAGCTTCTCTTTGTCACATGTGTGCACATACACACACATACATGTAAGGGCAGATTATAGGCTATGGGTGCACAAGACCATTTGTGGTTGGTTATGCATTCATAGGTCTACATGAATTTAATAAAAATTCACATCTCATTATTTACTAGGAATTAAGGGCTTTGGTCTATATTTTTGTGTTCATGATAGACTAATACACATTTTCAAACCATTATTTGACTAGGGTGATTTTCATTTCATTTACTCTCCTAATTTAGACTCCCCTGGAGGGTGTTAGGCAAATAAAACCCCAATTCTTGTCCAATTGAGCTAATTTTTGGATGTGTGGTCCAGTTGATTATTTCATGTCATCTCATGAAATTTCAGGTCATTTTGAGGTCTAAGGGTCACTAAATTTCATGTCATTCTAAGGTTTAAGGGTCACTTAATGAGGATTTTGGACCTGCTATATTTGCCTCTAAAATGGACCCAATTTCATTTCTCACCCAAATTTCATCCAATTGATATTGAGATTGTCATTTTATTAAGTATAGGACATTCAGGGTATTACAGATAGGGTCAACACCACCACAAGAATTACATGTGACAAGTAGAGGTACGCAACAATCAAGGAGGCCACAACAACATACTAGGAGCATGTCTAATATTACAATAGGAAGTGTAGGGTTTCAAGTTGTTTGCATCTTCTACTTTGGGTCAAGTATACCTCTACTTACTTGTTTTATGTGTGGGATGCTAGGTCATAGAGTTTTTCAACATCCATAGTCTGCACCTTAGAGACCTTCAATTTGCCAGGGAGATGGAACTACAATTGGGATGCGTGAACATGCTAGGGCAGTAACATAGCCTAATCCAGAGTCTAATAAGCAAATTATTGAAGGTATTATCAATATTTACAATACTCCTATGCATGTTTTGATTGATGTTGGATCGACTTTATCATTTATTGCTAGACATATAGTTGATAGATTGCATTTGTCTCCTGTTAGGACTAGTACACCTCTAATTTTGAGTACAATAGTCGATCAAAGAATATATCCAAACATGATGTGTGAAAATTGTGTGGTAAAATATGATAGTCATGAAATGATCATGAGTCTTAGAGTTTTGAAATGTTTAGAGTTTGATGTTATTCTAGGCATGGATTGGTTGATGACCTATCATGCATTTGTTGATTGCTTCACTAAAAGAGTAATCTTTAAGATACCAGGTCAATCCTCATTTGTGTATAGAGGTATGACATCTTCACAACTTCCTACTCAAGGTCGAATAGCTACTGACGAAGAAGTAGAAATATTGGTTAGTATGCATTCAACATCAAAAATGGCAAAAAACATGC
The DNA here is from genome assembly GCA_030144865.1 of Tinospora cordifolia. Lineage (NCBI taxonomy): Eukaryota > Viridiplantae > Streptophyta > Magnoliopsida > Ranunculales > Menispermaceae > Tinospora > Tinospora cordifolia. The sequence continues at coordinate 31,761 of JAJIYU010001595.1, read as the reverse complement.
AATCAGCTGATATTCCCATAATTTGTGAATACCTCAATGTGTTTTTAGATGATTTTTTGAGGTTACCACCCAAACGAGAGATAGATTTTATTATTGAATTGATGTCTATTATTAAACCTATTTCCATTCCTCCATATCGAATGGCATCTAAAGAGTTGCAGGAACTTAAAGTGCAGCTAGATGAGTTGATGACTAAAGGGTTTATTAACTCAAGTATGTCACCTTGGGGTGCACCTTTGTTGTTTGCAAAGAAGAAGGATGGAAACTTATTATTGTGTATAGATTATCGTCAGTTGAATAAGGTGACAATAAATGATAAATGTTTTTTGCCATGCATTGATGATTTATTTGATCTGTTGAATGGTGCCAAATTCTTTTCTAAAATTGATTTAAGATATGGATATCATCAGTTAAGGGTTTGAGAAGAAGATATACCAAAAAAATGCTTTTAAAATAAAATATGGCTATTATGAATTCCTTGTGATGCCTTTTGGGTTAACCAATGCTCCTACCATGTTTATTGATCTAATGCAAAGGGTATTTAAGTCATATCTAGATCAGTTCATTATTATATTTATTGATGATTATAACAACCCATTGCCACCGCCACCAAGACCCACACCCACGTCATGGCACGTCATGGCGTGTCATGGCATTGTTACTCACAAGGTACTGTTCCCCCACCCCTAGGATTTTAGCTCAATGGTAGTGGATGTCGCAAGAACAATGTACTTATCCCCTAGGTCATGGGTTCAAAACTCTATGGAGGCGAAATAAAATCCTAGGGTGGGAATAGTACCTTGTGAGTAACAATGCCATGACGTGGGTGTGGGTCCCGGTGGTGGTGGCGGTGGGTTGTTACAATAAAAAGCCTTTTTATTGTAACAACCCATCGCCACCGCCATCAGAACCCACACCCACGTTATGGCACGTCATGGCTCGTCATGACATTGTTACTCACAAGGTACTGTTCCCCCCCCTTGGGATTTTATTTCGCCTCCGTGGAGTTTTGAACCCATGAGCTAGGGGATAAGTACATTGTTCTTGCAACATCCACTACCATTGACAAGGTGTTAAATTTATTTTTTATTGTCACACCACATAAGTAGGACACACCGCACACCCTGGCCACACACCTTGGATGTGGTGACTCACCAGTTACTGTCCCCACCCCTTGGGGTTTTATTTCGCCTCCGTAGAGATTCAAACCTGGGACCTAGGGCTTAAGTACCCAAATTTAGTGAATTCTACTACAATTGAGTTGTCAGCTCAAGGGACAATACTTGGTGAGTTACCACATCCACGGTGTGTGGCCGGGGTATGCGGTGTGTCCAACCTATGTGGTGTGACAATAAAAAATAAATTTAACACCTTGTCAATGGTAGTAGATGTTGCAAGAATAATGTACTTATCCCCTAGCTCATGGGTTCAAAACTCCACGAAGGCGAAATAAAATCCCAAGGGGGGGGGAGGGGGGAACAGTACCTTGTGAGTAACAATGTCATGACGTGCCATAACGTGGGGACAATACCTGGTGAGTCACCACATCCACGGTGTGTGGTCGGAGTGTGCAGTGTGTCCGACCTATGTGGTGTGACAACAAAAAGGCGCCTTTTTATTGTAACAACCCATCGCCACCACCATCGGGACACACCCCCACGCCATGGCTCGTCATGGCATTGTTATTCACAAGGTATTGTCCCTGCCCCTAAGGGTTTTTGCTTCGCCTCTGTGGGATTCGAACCTTGATTCTGGGGGTCAAATACAAAGTTTTACGAATCCCACTACCATTGAGCTGGGAGTTCACAAAACTTTGTATTTGACCCCTAGAATCAAGGTTCGAATCCCACGGAGGCGAAGCAAAAACCCCTTGGGGCGGAGACAATACCTTGTGAATAACAATGCCATAACAAGTCATGACATGGGTGTGTGTCCCGATGGCAGTAGCGGTGGGTTGTTACAATAAAAAGGTGTTTTTTATTGTAACAACCTACCACCACCGCCACCGGCACCCACACCCACATCATGGCACGTCATTGGCTCAATGGTAGTGGGAGTTCACAAAACTTTGTATTTGACCCCCAGAATCAAGGTTCAAATCCCACAGAGGTGAAGCAAAACCCCTAGGGGCAGGGACAACACCTTGTGAGTAATAATGTCATGATGAGCCATGACGTGCCATGACGTGGGTGCAGGTCCCAGTGGCGGTGGTGGTGGGTTGTTACAATTTTCTTTCCCATAGTTTGTGATTCATTGACATGTCTGGTTGTCTCGATTTTTAGTCCATCCTCCATTCTTCCTCAACTTCACCCCTTGTTTGTTGGTATCTCAATTTTCCTAAACTGATTAGGTGATTTGTAGCCAACATCCCACTCATAGAAATCCTTTCCTAATACCTAAGTACATAAACATTTTCAATGTTCTCTTCTATCTATCCTCTACTCAGGTCAACCTATAGTTGGGATCAGTAGTCTTTTTTCTAGGTTGTGACATGGCCTGGCTTAGGGTATAAGCGTGATAGGATTTTTATTCTGACTCATATGTGCACATTCATAGCTCTCCCAAACTTATGCTTTCACATGCATTTCAATTGATGCGCATATAAACACTCATATAGAAGTAGGAAGCTCAACTCTTATTGATAATACTGAAATATTGCATATAAATATATAACTTTTTTTTCCTTTTTCTTAAACAAAACATCAGAATATATGTATATCAATAACCGCATCCCTTCCTTTTTCACATCATCAAAGTAAGCATTCTTACAACCATGAGTGCACACAAATAACTTCAATTAAGATATGCATCAAAGGATAAAGTGATTATATATGGTTTAGGTTCATGACAAGAAAATAGGCTATAAAGCTCAAAATTGTCTACAAAGGATTTGAAGTGTGGGGACCGGCCTTTAGGCTAAAAATCAAACAATGATAACTTACATCATTTCCCTCCTAAAGTCATTTGTAAGTAGCGTTCAAGATAGATTTGATTATTTCAAGAGTCTGTGAAAAATTCTTTCCACTTTTGTTTTGGTTTCCACTCTTCACTTTCCTCAGTTTTTGGATTCTTGATTTGTTTAAGACTAAAGAGTTTCGTCAAAGTCAAATTTTGGACAAATTAAGCACATAGCCTATTTGAAAGTACCCAAATTCTTTGTCTCATCACACTAAAGAAATTTTTGAATCTCATAGGTCACTCAGTGAAATTTTCAAAAATAAGGCATGGATCTAGCCTAAATGACACGTATATGTTCTATATGTTATTGTCCTAATGCTAAACTAATGATCATGATATCTATATGACGAAATTTCAATGATACTATGTGATATGCCTATAACCACACAGTTAAGAGATAATATAGCACATAATATGTAAATAACGGGAACAAAACCTGAAATTGAAGAAGATTTTTCTTCAATGTGCACCCCCAAAACTTAAATTATGCCATGTCCTCAAGTGCACACTTCACAATGATGACACATGCAAGGATATGACACAATGACGGACAAGCTTCTTAAATATACTTGCTCTCAGAAACATGCATAGAACCAAAAAGTGGCAAGTATAGTTAGTAATAAATACACAATAATGGAGGGAATCCAAAAAGTAATGTAGCAACATGCAGAATAGTTTTATAGGGCTAGCCACAATCTACATTTTATATGCATGCTTAATTATGAAAGAAAATAGAACCAACACCAAAAGAAAAGCAAAAAGTAAATGGCAAAGGAGTGGGTTGTCTCTCACTAAGCGCTACGTTTAATAGCATTAGCTAAAATATTAGTTATGTAGTCTCACAGATTCGTCGTTCCTCTATGAGCCTTCATAAAAGATCTTTAACCATTGACCATTGGCTTTGAAACAATGCCCGTCTACTAAGCTTTGTAACTCAATAGCTCCACAAGGGAAAACCTATGTAACAAGGAACAAACCGAACCAATAGGACTTGAGTTTCCCACAAAATAACCATAGGCCTGAATTGAACAGAAGTAGTTGTTGGCCTAGTTTGAATTATTTCTTTTCAATTAATTTGTCATGCCATTTCTTGGTTCTCTTTTTATAAATATAGTTATTTTCAAAAGCTTCTCTTTGGAATTTCTCGAGCTCTACAATTTGAAATAGATGGTTCTCACCACAAGCTTGAGCATCAAAATTAAGCTTTCCCACTGCCCAATAAGCTCGGTGTTCTAGCTCACATGGTAGATGACAAGACTTTCCATATATTAGCTGATAAGGTGACATGCCAATGGGAGTTTTGAAACACATCCTGTAAGCCCATAGTGCATCATCAAGTTTTAGCGCCCAATCCTTTTGGTTAGTGCCCACTATTTTTTGAAGGATTGCCTTTATCTTGCGGTTAGAAACCTCCGCCTGCTCACTTGTTTAAGGATGATAGGGCAAAGCTACTTTGTTTCGCATACCATATTTAGTGAGAAGGTTGTTAAATAGACGATTACAAAAGTGTATACCTTTATCACTCACAATAGCTCTAGGTATGCCAAATCTAGAGAACATATTGCGGCCCAAGAATTTGAGGACTACTAGAGCATCGTTCTTGGTGGTAGCCACGACTTCCACCCACTTAGAGACATAATCTATAGCCAACAATATACATTGCTTCCCATCAAATGGCGGGAAGGCTCCCATGAAGTCAATGCCCCATACATCGAATAGTTCAACCTCCACAAAGGAATTTAGGGGCATTTCATTTTTCTTATACATATTACCTTTTCTTTGGCATGCTTCACATGTCTTCACAAATTGATAGGCATCTTTAAGCATAGTGGGCTAATAAAACCTACTCTCAAGAACACGCAGGGCAATTTTTTGGTAACTATAATGACCATTGTAAGGAAAGGCATGACAATCATAGAGGACTTTCTAAATTTCATTTTTAGGGATGCATCGTCAAATGATCTTATCAGCACATCAACGATAGAGAAATGAATCATCCCATAAGTAAAATTCACCTTCATGTGTAACGTGCTTAAGTTGAGCACTAGATAGCAAAATCAGCAAACCATGATGGACAGTCTGCTATAGACAGAAGCTGCTCATCAACAAATAATTCAATTATATGTCAGTGATCATCAACAATGTCTCCTAGTAGGCAAGATAGATGGTATGCTACCACTTTTCGATATCGTTTTTATCCTTGATTTTTATGTCAAATTCTTGAAGTAAAAGGATCCATCGAATAAGGAGGGGCTTAGCATCTTTCTTAGCAAAGAAATTGTGCTTATGGCATGATCAATGAATACTGTGACATGGGAACCCACAATGTAAGCTCAAAATTTGTCATAAGCAAAGACAATGGTTAGAAGTTCTTTCTTTGTAGTGATGTAATTTTTTTGTGCATCATCAAGTGTCTTGCTTGCATAGTAAATAGCTCGGAATAGTTTGTCACACCTCTGTCCCAAAACAACTCCAACAGCAAAGTTGCTGGCATCACCCACGATCTCAAAGGGTTCTCCCCAAGCAAGAGTGGACGTAATAGGAGCTAATATGAGTGCCTTCTTAAGTGTAGTAAATGCCTCGAGGCACTCATTATTGCAGTCAAACTTAGCTTCTTTCTCATTAGATGGCATCGCGGACGAACAATATGAGAGAAATTTTTAATGAAATGACGATAAAACTCTCTATTCCCCAAAAAACTGCGAACTTCCTGAATTGATGTAAGCAGTTTCAACTTCTCAATCACTTCAATTTTAGCACGGTCAACCTCTATTCCACCAAAAGTGACCTTATGTCTTCAAACGATTCCCTCTCAAACCATAAAATGGCGCTTTTCCCAATTTAGTACCAAATTCTTTTCTTCACAACAAGACAACACCTTCTGTAAGTTGACTAAGCAACTATCAAATGTAGCACCATACACCAAAAAGTCATCCATGAACACTTCCATAATATCTTCTATGATATTTGAAAATATAGCCTTCATGCACCGCTGGAAGGCAGTCGATGCATTACATAATATGAAAGGCGTCCTCTGAAATGCATAAGTACCATAAGGGCACGTGAAAGTGTTCTTTTCTTGAGATGTTGAGGTCTTGTGTTTTAGACTTCAAGGGGGCTTGGAGCAAGTACTTATACTTGGTAGAGTTTGCCTATAACAACAGTTAACAGGCAAGTATTAAGATGGCTCCGTTCGAGGCTCTTTATGGAAAACCCTGCAGATCACCTATCTACTGGGCTAAACTCAAGGATCATGTATTAACTGGACTAGATTTGGAGGAAGAAATGAATAACCAGGTCAAGTTAATACAAAGGTGGCTAACTACAGCACAGAGTCGTCAAAAGAGCTATGTTGACAAGAGGAGAAAACCACTAGAGTTCCAAGTAAAAGACAAGGTATTTTTGAGAATTAGTCCTCAGGAGGTTCAACTTCAAAGAGAAGTTATCTCCAAGGTTTGTTGGACCCTTTGAGATACTTAGAAGAATCGGGAAATGTGCTTATGAGTTGGACCTACCAAACCGAATGACTTTGGCTCATAACGTATTCTATATATCCATGTTAAGAAAATACAAACCTGATCCCTTTCACATCTTCCACTAGGAGGTTGTGAATATTCAAGATGATGCTACTTAATAGGAAACAACATTTAGAATCCTTGACCATAAAGTACAAAGTCTATGAATGAAGGATATCCCATTGTGAAGGTACTATGGAAACATCATAGGCTGGAAGAAGCTACGTGGGAACTTAAAAGCGAGATGAAGGCAAAATATCCACACCTGTTCACTAGAAATCCTTAGTTATATACAAATTTCGAGGATGAAATTTTTCTAAGGAGGGTAGGTTGTAATACTTGGATTCTCTGTACTCAATTAAATGAAATTTATCATCAATTCAGTGAAATTGGGTGCAAAATGAAATCGAGCTCATTACAGAGCTAAATTTGGCAAGTTCCAAAACTCTCATTTAGTGACCCGTAGGGACCCAAAATAACCTAAAATGAAGTTAAGTGACATGAACCAACTAATTGGACAACATATCCAAAAATTAGAATAATTGGTCAAGGTTAGAGTTTTTATTTGCCAAACACCCTCCAAGGGGTCCAAATTTGGAAAGAATTGGCATTTAGGGTACTTCAGGGAATCGAAATGACCGAAACAAAATAGAATGACATAAACTAACAAAATGAATGACATATCCAAAAATCAGAACAATTGGCCAAGATTTAGATTTTCATTTGCCTAGTGGCCTCGGTGGGTCTTAAATAAAGAAAGTTTTTGAGGAAAAATCACCTTGGGCTAAACCATACCTTAAAATTTGCATTAGGTTCATGTGATTCCAAAACTATAGGTTATAAATCACAATTCCTTGTAAATAAGGATATATTAATTTTTATTTGATTTTTGTGAACCCATGAAGTCATGGCCACCCTAAGAATGTGCAAGTCACATGGGTGGAACACTATGATCATGTGCACCCTCACCCTACCCAAAGCTCCATGGGATGTGTTCTTTATTCGAATCCATAAAAAATAATTCTATGTACCCTGCAAATGATTCAATACACCACACCTATGAGAAGTTTCCTTGGTTAGAAACCAAGACAAGTGATCCCATGTACCAAGATAAATGATCAGGTGTACCCATGCATCCTAAAAACTTCTACACCATGTGTGTGTGCTCCACATGTGCCAAATTCCAAATTAAGAGAGTTTCCTAAGATTCCTAAGACCTTGATCTTGTGTCCCTCAAGTCTGATCATGTACTCACTAGCCACCTTTGCTCAAGAAAACAATTCTCTAATCAAAAACGCCAAAATTAGAAGTATTTCTATGCATGTTTGTTTGATGACCAAGCAAGAAACAAACAAAGGAAAGTTGCTAAGTGCCCAAATCTAATTCTATATGGATGTCCCAACTAAATTAGAACATAATCTAGACCCATTTTGTGTTCACACTTGGTTAGAAAACAAAATCGTGCTCATATCTTTGGAATAGGAATCCTAGTGGGTTGTAACACCTCGCCTCCAATGCTTGGGCCCACATCATCCGACAATATCTTGCTTTGGGCCACCCGAGAGGTGGGCCCGTGTTATGTTATCCTTGTTCCATTTCTCAAGTACTTGAACATTTATTTAATACAGCGGAAAATAATTCAAAACATAAATAAACAAATTGGGCCCATATGCCCTACAATAAATTCAAATAAGAAAAATTTATAATGATCTCCCAATGGGTTGTCTACTTTAATCTCTTGAAATGTGAAAAATAAGGGGTGAGCTATGAAGCCCAGTGAATCATCTCAAATATTTAATTCATTATTTCGACAAAATAAAACATGAATTGCAACCACTTACAAGGTATTAAACGATTCAACCAATTTATTATTTTTTGTTGTCGTTAAGGACTGAAAGGATACCTCCCAGCATTCCATCTCTAGGGAAAGAGCTACTATACTGAACTCAAATCCATTGGAGTGAGGTTGGATCAAATTCGAACCCTTCATTATCTCACAACCCCTATTTAGAATGCTCACTGTGCAAATTCGACCTCGTGCTGGTACGTGATTAAAATCTCTATTTAATCTTTTATTAATTGTAAGAGCATAACAAATAACTATTAAAAACAATTTAAACATTCCAACGATATAACATTACACCACAAATCAATCAAGAAAGATGACTTTCAATTTCTGATGTAGAAGATAGTACAAGACGCAACTACAAATAATACTCTCTCAATCATGAATAATGTAATAATTTAAATGCATAAATTAAAATGGCATGTAAAAGAAAACTAAACTAACCACACAAGCAAACATTATTTGAATCAAAATAATAAATTAAAAGATGGAAATCATTTCACCTCGAGATTGCTTCCTAAATTCCTTTTAGATTTTTTCGCCATAATCTGTGTAACACTTCATTGCTACTGCTTCACAAGCTGTTTAGAACACTTCAAGAGCAAAGGGACCAAAGATGTCAAGAAGGAGGTAGAGAGAAAGCAAGAAAAAATATTATTCTTGTTTTTGCTGGGATAAATGAAATGATGGGGAGAGAGGGTTTATATAGAGTCTCCGGGGGTTAATTCCATCATTTTTCAGCCTTCCTAAATTGAAAAACTTCCATTTTTACTAGATCTTGGCGGTTAGAGATTAGGGTTTCAAGTCATTACTTTTTTTTTTTTGCTTATATATATATATGATATTAATTCAAATACAATGTGTGATTACGTTATATATATATATATATATATATGCTATATATAATATGGTTACATTAATATATAAATGTGATATATTCAACCCTATAAATATCTACATTTATTCATATTTATAGTATATGATATTACTATAACATTATATATATGCTATATATAATATGATTAAATATATAAATATGATCTTATCAAACCCTATATATTTATGATTAATATATGATATGCATGGTTGCACATATCAAATCAATTAATTGATTAATTTAATTAATGCAAATGTCTACGCCAATCAATTCAAAATAATATATAAAAATATATATATGCACCAAACAATATATATATATATATATATATATATATATATATATATATATATATTTCTACTCTAATTAATTAATTGACTAATCAATTAATTCATACATGCAGGTATATTTTTCATATAAAAAAAAATCAGGGTATTACATGGGCCTACTTGCCCAAACCATGCAAAAATGTCCTAGATATGTATGGAAAGGTTTTCTTGTGATCTTACCCAAAAATTCTCCCCCTTGTGCTCATGAACATGTACAAACCCCCCCCCCCCCCCCCCCCCCTCTTGCTCACATTCATCTCATCCCTTGCCCTCTTCTTGGCACCTCTTCTCATTCTCTTTTCTCTCTTATGTGAGAAGTTCTTATTTCAGTATTTTAGAGAGTTGTTGAAGTAGTTATGTTGGTGGTTAAAAGTTCTTAAAGTTTTGAAAGTGGTAAATAAGAGAAACCTCTGTCATATTCAACAAAAAACTTGGATTAAGGTGGAGGGGATTTCTTAAACCTCTACTTTGCTATTTTAAATTCCTAGCATGTTCATGCTTGTTTAAATTCTAAATTTAAGCATGTTTTATTTCAGTTTCAGCACTTTGCTATTTTTAATTTTAGTTTAACATGTTTTTATGTTTTAATTATTCATGATACCACGCCATGCTTAGATTTCATGCTTAGGTTTACTTTAAAGTTTCAAGCATGTTATATGATGTTTTCATTCTTTCTTGGTTGTTTAAAATTTTGAAATTTATATTCTAAATTTCTTTTATGATTATGTGATCTTAAACATAAGAAAGTGAAGATAAGAACCACGTATTGTTGTAGTGATTTGTAGAGATGATGTGGGTGTTTTATCTCATGCTTGGAGTGTATGATTGTAGGGCGCAACTAAGGGATACTTGATATGCGGCATCCAATAGAAAGAGACAAAAGAATTGTCTTTCTACCCTAAAGAGATATATCTAAAATAAGAACATCAAGGGAATAGACCCCCTTTCAGTCATAATGTCAACTTGAAACCAAAACGTTGTGTGAATCACTTAATGCATGAAAATGTGTGAAATTGGATGTGTTATTGATTTGAAATAGTAACTTAGTTATTTAATAAATGATCCATTGGGCTATGTGCTCACCCCATTCCTTTTATTTTTTAGGAAATTGAATGAACTATGAAGATTATGGATATTAGATTCTTTTTAAATATTCAAAATCCATTAAAAGGGCATAGTACCCAAGTTTTTATTTTTGACTTCTGCTAAATTTTTATTTTTAATTAAAGAGTTATGTACTCAAGTTTATGATTTAATTTAAGAATGTAAGTTTTTTTATTTTATTTGAATAAGTAAAGAGTTTGAAGTATTCTTTTTTCTACTTGTATTGCACTTGTTGAATTGAATTTTAAGCACAATGAAAAGTGTATTCATGAGGTATTTCAATAAGTGTTAGAACAAAGGAATTGAGATGCAAGTTATGTACTTGTAAATGTAACATTAGACCCAACCTGCCCTGTGGTTGAGCTTAAACCTATTTTTAGGGGGATGGGGTGTTACACAAACAAAAAGTGAGATTGACTATATTTCTAGAAGATATGCATGCAGATGTGTTTTATTAAATGTTGCGTGATTGAAATAATTGCATGATGAATTCAAATGTTTTACTTAATTTGATTATCTTCATAGTTATTTAAATGCATCTAAATATATAGATAAAGAATATTTACTGAGCATGTTGGAGCTCACTTATTTTCTTCAACATTTTAAGAACATATCAGAAAGGGAAGCGACTAGCACAAGATGAGTAGACTACTCTTCAGTAATTGTTTTGTGCATATGCTTAAATGTTTTGTAACTTGTATCTTTGTATAATTATGTAATACCCCAAGTCTAAGAATACTAAAAAAAAAGAAAATTTGTTGAAACCCGCACGACTACCGTGGTACCCATTTTCATTATTGTGGTAGTGAATCAAGTGTGTGAAAAAAAAAACATTCTACATGAGTACAGTAGTACTGACTGCCAGTACTACACTACTGCGATTAAAAACTCAAAAATTTTCAGAAAGATGTGGTATTGCAACACCATAATGCAATACCGTGGTACTGCGATTAGAAAACTCAAAATTTTGGGCACAGACATGATACTACAGTCCCGAGACATGATACTGTGATTAAAAACAGTTCCAATACCACAGTACTGCGATACGATACCATGATATTGCAATTGAAGATCAAAAATGAAAGTTTTGGGGCATTGGGTTATTCATATAATGTGTATGCAAGAACCCTAATCGCACAAGTTCTTTCGCAGTCGCCTTCCTCTAAGAACCCTAGCCGCTTCTGGCAACTTCCTCCCCACTCTCCCACGCATCCCGAATTGAGTTCTACCTGTGTTTCACCCTTCTTTGCCAATCTCATGAACATTGTTAGGAGAAGAACTGGGCCAAGAACACGCCATAAGATATCGAGTAGATTCCGAAATTAATTTGTAAGTAACCTGAAACTGTTTCTTTTACATAAGCATCTTAGATCTATTCAAATCCATTATCACACCCCTATTGCTAGATATGAACATCAATGGAAGGAGAACTACAAAAAAGAATGCAAAAGTCTAAACCTAGAACCTTAGATTTGTGCCAAAATCTATTATAGGGTAAGAAGTAACTCTTGAAACAATTCTACACAACCAGTATTACATTCTATTACGATTAGACTCATCAAAAACGGCTTCTAACACACCATTTCATTCTTTGTATAGAACAGAACCGTAGAACTACTGCTTGAGAGGTTTCGACAAGACTAACGAAAGAAACAGCGAATGAAATTGTAATACCCTGAAAACTTTGTACTTGATGAAATGAAATTCAATGTCTATTCAGTGAAATTTGGGTGTAAAATGTAATCGGACTCATTTCAAGGCTAAATTTGGCAGGTTTCTAACAACCTATAGAAACCATGAAAAATGATTACATGTGCCAAGATAAATGATCATATGTGTGTGTGGGCACACATGTGACAAACCTAAGATAGAAGTTTAGTGGAGAGTGGTTGATTTAAAGAGATATAGAAAGATTCCTTCACCTAGGAAAAATTAGAAAATAGAAACTTACCTCATGCTCACATGTGGAGCCAAATAGGGAGAGAATCCAAGGGAAACAAGAAACATTCCAAAGCTTTGTTTTTGTGTGCCCATATTAGAAACTTATTTGATTTCATGAATCACAACATATTAGAATGTTTCCCTGCTGATAAAGGACGTCCAAGAGATATTAGAATGTATTCTAAACCTTTAATTATGTTCACACACATAAAAGAAACAAATAATGTTCAAAGATTTTACTCACACTTGGATTAACACCTTAGTTGTGTCATTTGCCCAACCATGAGATCACTTGCCCAAATCATGAGATTCACTTACCCAAATTAATGCAAAACGTCCTCATTGTGTATGGAAAGATTCTCATTGTGTGTGATGTCCAAATTGTCCCCATGGTGCTCAAGAACATCTATATAAACCCCCCCTTACTCATATTCATCTATCCCAAAGCAAAAAGTTGACACTTCCCTCTTTGCTTGCTCTTGCCCTCTTCTTAGCAACACTTCTCACTTCTCTTTTCTCTCTTGTGTAAGAAATTCTGATTTTAGTATTTTAGAGATTTGTTGGTGGTTAAAAGTTCTTGAAGTTTTGAAAGTGGTAGATAAGGGGAACCTCTGCCGAATTCAACAAGAAACTCGAATTAAGGTGGAGAGGATTTCTAAAACTTCTATCTTGCTATTTTGAATTTCTAGCATGTTCATGCTTGTGTAGTTTTAGATTTATGCATGTTTAATATTAGTTTTCAGCATGTTTAACCATGTTTTAATTTCAGTTTAGCATATTTGCATGTTTTAATCATCCATGAGATCATGCCTTGCTTAGATTCCATGCTCAGGCTTACTTTAAAGTTTCAAGCATGCTATGTATTATTTACATGCTTTCTTGAATGTTTAAATTTTGAAATTTGATATTCTAATTTTATTTCATTAATATGTAAATTTGAATATGAGAAATGGAAGATAAGAACCACGTATTGTCATAGTGATCCGTAGGAATGATATGGGTGTTCTTATCATATGCTTGGAGTATGTGGTTGTGGGGAGCAACTAAGGGGTACCTGGTATGTGGTGTCCAATGGAAAGTAACAAAAGAATTTCTTTCTATCCTAATGAGGGATATCTAAAATAAAAACATCAAGGGAATAGACCCCCTTTCAGTCTTAACGTCAACTACAACCAAAAAGTTGTGTGAATCACTTAATGCATGAAAGTGTTTGAATTTGGATGTACTATTGATTTAAAATAGCAACTTAGTTGTTTAATGAATGATCCATTGGGCTATGCGCTCACCCCTTTCTTTTATTTTTCAAAAATTTGAAATGCATGATCAAGCTTGCTAAGGAATTAGAAAGTTTATTTTTAGAAAATTTCTATGTAAGGGCATATTGTCCAAATTTTGAATAAAGACTTCCACTGAATTTTTGTTTTAAATTTTAAAGTTATGTATTCTTTTTTTAAATTATATGAATTCAATAATGTATTTCTTTATTTTATTTTAAATAAAATAAAGAGATAGGAATATTTTTTTTCTACTTGTAATGTCTTATTGAATTTAAGATTGATCAAATTGGGTGAGGCACTCATAAAAGGTTCAATAAGAGTTAGAATAAAGGAATCAAGATACAAGTTGTGTACATGTAACTGTAACATAAGACCCAGCCCACTTTGTACCAGGCTTAAACATATTTCCAGGGGGTTGGGGTATTACAAAAATTAAGGTGTACCACCCTTCTTATCATTATGATGCATATTCTAACACTAGAGTCTTGAGGTTTTAAAGTACCGTTCACTGGAAGTCGAGAACAGATACACAAAAATCGCATATACACAAAAAAGACACTTGACTAAGACCATGAGAGTACCATGGTAACTCTTAGGATATCATAATAACACATCCCAAACCTTGTTTTTCAATCTTGTGCACACACCATGACTCTTTTGATTATCATATAACATATTGTTTAGTAAATAATTGTTCTATGAGTTAAAAACTATGTGAATGTTCGTACTAATGAAGATCATATACTAAACTACAAGGTTAAGGATCTCAAACCATCGAGGCGAGAAATAGAACGTGTGAAGCGAAATAATAGGTGAAAATGACTATACTCACTCTTTAATATTATTTTTGTCTTGAATATAAAGCATGACTATGTGTTCAGTTTTATAAGCTTAGAAGCATGCTAGGAATGATGTGTTAATTATTATATGTTTGTGTATTTGTGATACCTTGATAGCATGCTACATATTTCTATTATTAATACCATTCTAAGAATATGTTATCCATGCTATTTATTGGATGACATGATCTGTGTGACCTGATACATTATAATTTGTCAACATGTGTAGTGGATACATGTATTGTCATGATGAAATAAATTATGCATGCTAGTGGTTACTAAATAAATACAATTAAGAGTCTAACCATGCGTCAAAGTGATGATATAAATAGCATGGTCGTAGTCTAATGTTATTGTGGGTATTTTCCCACCTTAGGCTGGTGTCCATGCGACTGTGGTAGTAGTTGAGAAGGGACTGAGGATTGAGTGAAACCTCACTCCTAAGGTTGTGTCATGATGAAGAATTGTCCTTCGGGGGGTTACTTCCAATAGTTCAAACATAGGAGAACAGTCTTAACGTCAACATAAACAATTGAAGTGTTTGAAACACCTAATGTTTGAGATTTGTTTATATGATCCATTAGGCTCTTGAGCTCACCCAACTAATCTATTTTTCAAGCAATCACTAATACACTAGCTCACAGGTAAGTAAACGAAGACCATTGGAGTAATTTGATACAATCCACTATTGAGATTGTATAGGAGTGGAGGTTTACTATTCGTTTACAGAGTTAGGGCATGGGACCCATATTTAATTTATGTTTGGTTGATTTATCCATTGACTTTGGCCATGGGGCCAAGTGTTGGTTTAATGACTATTTTGAACTCAGGCCATGGGATCAGAGTCTTTTATCCTTTATGAGTTTAATTATATTACTTCTAGTTTACATTTCATCCCTATGTTAAATTATGCATGATATTATTGTCTATGTTTTGGCACTCTAATATTTTATTGGAATGGTCATGAGAAAAAAAGAACAAAAGTAACATCTCAGTTCCTGAATATTGAAAGCGAGAGTGACTGCACGTTTGACTTGATTCCATCTCAAGTTGAGAGACGAAGACGCTCAGTCAGCAGTGTTGGTGACAAGATTCGGGTGTGGGGGTGTTACAAAGATGGTATCAGAGCTCAGTCAGTAGCTCGCTAGGGAGAGTTTAATTAGTAAATCACCAGGAAAAGTCCAATCTGATGCCAAAGGTGGTACCAATCTGGGGAGGTGTTCACATAGAGCTCAATCAGTAGCTTAGTTAGTTCATCAATTAGTGGCTCAGTTAATAAGTCATAGGGCTAGAATATAAGGTATAAACTATGAACTACCAATCCTATGGAGGAGTTGCACAGTGGAGACATTACATACTAGGGTCTAGGGAAAGACCTTAGGTATAACTAGGTTGTTGTCAAGGTAGCACATTGGATCATAAATAAAATCTTTTAGGGCATAAGCTAGAGACTGATAACGTGTGAAACGAAACACTTGATTGGTCAAAACATGAGATCAGGAGGACCTTGTATCCTTGGTTCTTATGTGGTATGGGACACATAAGGAATTTGAGGATATGGAAGAATATTGGACTCAGATATTGATAGGCCATGTGTGGTGAGTGATCGGTGGCTTTGGACGAACTTGTTTCCCTATGCTTGGTTTGTATGGAACAATCAAGTATAGTGGAGCTCGAAAAACCTTAGATGTCGAGATACTTTCAAAATTGTTTAGGTGTAGTGAAACCACTGATAGAAGTCTATATCAATGCGCAAGAGTGGTGTGGGACACTCGAACTCAAAAGCATGGGTGGAAGCTTGGAATCTTGCTATGCTAGTGTGTTATTTGTAATATATGTATGATTGTTTGCTTACATTCCTTGCCTATGTGGAAAATTTCAATGTGTATGTCATGAATGTTTTTCGTTTTAATTTTGAGACCAAATCTTGTACCCAAAAATGAACAACTCATTGTAGACTCAAAAGTATAAACCAATAGGCTACTAAACAAATGAGAACTTAGAGACATGAATCTAGGGCCATGTTCGTACGATAGAAATAAATGCTCCAAGTATATACATGGGATTTCTTCGATCAATTTATGATGACTGAATGAGTTTTTGGTTGTAGATAAATGGTTAGATCCAAGAGACTAACCACAAGATCTACCGCATCTGATGAGACTGAACCCCAAGGGCAAGGAACATAAGATTATCAGATTGAGGCTCAGGTTAGGGCTGTGTTGGCTCCAGAGTTCTGGGATGAGATTACCAGATAGGTCACTGAGTAGATCATTAAAAGATATTTTTGAATAATAATAATTCAATTCAAATTAAATTGAATTTATTTTTTCATTCAATAAGTTTGTCTTTTACCCCCTCCCCCCCCTTGTCGTTGCCACAGATGTAGGCACAGGCGGCACCAAAGCTGTAGGTACGGCCCCACCTCAAGAGCAGATTCTGGTGTAGCAGCAGACGCTCATGCCAGATGTTCAAGTTCATTAGAAGCCACAGGAGGAAATTGAAGTCAAAGAGCCGAGGGCAATGTTGATAGAGTTATAGAAACTCTACCCTTCCCAATTTGATGGTACATCTGACAGTATGGCAGCAAATCGTTGGTACCAAAAGTTAGATGAACACTGGAAGTGCTAAGGGCTATAGGACCCTGCAGAGTTGTGCTAGCTACACATCAATTTAAGGGACCAACCAGGAGTTGGTGGTAGATGCTGAAGGCAGATTTGAACACCGACATTCGACATATGAATGAGAAAGAATTCAATATTCTATAAGAAATTCTTTCCAAGTGCCACATAAATGCAGATGTAGTTTGAGTTTATCAGGTTGACTTAGAGAGATGTGATTGTGTCTGAGTATGAGCTCAAGTTCACTGAATTGGCCAAGTTTGCACCTTAACTGATCAGGGACAAGAAAATGAAGGCCCACAAGTTTCTAGAAGGCCTGAAAATTAAAATTTGCAGAGTGGTGAATACAATGGGTCTAAAGCCTTACAAAGAAGTAGTAGAGAAAGCACTACTGATGGAGCGAGAGGTCAACTTTGAGCAAAAGTTGAGAAACAAGGGTAAGAAACCAAGCAATAACAAAGAGTTCCTAGGGAATAAACCTAGGGCAGAGTTGACAAGCAACAGGCACAAAGGGAAGGAGCTTGTTATAGTTGTGGATAGAAAGAACATCTTGCTAAGGACTATCAAAACCAAAGACCATAGAAATAGATCCAAGGGCAGAGTAATGGTCAGGGCAGAAACCAAGGTGGACGTAGACAACAGCTACCACAATAGAGGCAGCCCCAACAACAATAGCAATAGCAGCAGCAACAAGGCAGACAAAATCAGGCCCGAGTATTTGTTATTGAGGATGGACTGGCGAACCCAGCTCCAATTGTCAAAGGTACATTTCTACTATTTAATGTTGCTATTAATACCTTGTTTGATTTGGGTGCCACTAAGTCATTTGTGTCAGAAGACCAAATTAGGAGATTACAACTAGTGACATCTACACTACCAAAACCATTGTATATATCCACACTCATAGGAACTACAGTGACTGCCCAAAAAACTTGTACATGTGAGTTGAGATTTGGAGATAAACTAATAACTGCTGACCTTAAAGTATTACCTTTCTATGGTTATGATGTGATACTGCTGGGCATGGACTGTTTAAGCCAATACCAAGCTCAGATTGATTGCCCAAGATGAAGAGTCACATTGACTCTACCAACTGGTGAACTAGTGAAGGTCAAGGGGGATATGCAAAGATTACACCAAAGCCCTATGATTGTTATGCTGCATTGCATAAATCAGAATGAGAACTTCACACAAGTCCTCAATGATGATATTAGGGAGCCTAAAGATATTTAGGAAGGAGATACCTGTAGTGCAAGAGTATCCAAATGATTTACCTAGACTACCACCACACAAACAGGTAGAGTTTAAGATTGAACTACATCTAGGCACAAACCCTATAGTCATTCCTCCCTACAGAATGCCGCCAATGGAGTTAGTCGAACTCAAGACACAACTTGATGAACTCCAAGAGAAGGGATTCATTGGACCTAGTGAATCGCCATGGGGAGCTACTGTATTATTTGTGAAGAAGAAAGACAGCTCAATGAGGTTATGTGTTGACTATAGGAAAATCAACCAAGTGACCATAAAGAATAAGTATCATTTGCCAAGGATAGATGATCTATTCGATTAGTTGAGGGGAACCACTCACTTCTCCAAAATTAATCTAGGGTTAGGTTACCACCAGTTGAGGATCAAGGACGCAGACATCCATGAGACAGCTATCAGAACTCAATATGGGCATTTCGAGCTCTTAGACCAAAACACCTGCTGTATTCATGGATCTGATGATATCCTAATCTACTCTAGATCAGAAGCTGAACATGTAAAAAACTTGAAGATTATGTTGGGCACATTGAAGAAAAATGAGTTGTATGTTAAGTTCAGCAAGTGTCAGCTCCGAATGAAGATGGTCAAGTTTCTTGGCAACGTAGTATCAACTAAAGGGATATCAATCGATCTGGATAAAGTGGAGGCAATAGCTAATTGGAAGCAACCAAAAACAATGACAAAAATCAAAAGTTTGTTAGGTTTGGGAGGATATTACCCCAGGTTTATCCAAGACTTCTTTAAGTTAGCTGGACCCATGACTAAGCTGACCAAGAAAGGAGAGAAGTTCATCTGGGATGAAAAGTGTGAGGAATCTTTTGTAACACCCCAACACCCGAGACTTTCAATTGGATTCAACCACGAAGTGGGCCAGGCTATGTTACTTTTATAAGTACACAACTTGCATCACATTTTATTTCAATTATCTCAAGTCTTATTAATTCATGATGAGCACACAACCCAAACAATTTAATGTTTAATTTAATAAAACTAATACAAGGGGATGAAAGAAATATTCCAATCTTTATCTCCCACCAATGATAGTGGGTCCCTCAAATTGGTGCACTGCTAATGCAAATCTCCTAGTGCCAATTGCGCCTAGGCATTTAATTGCTTGTTCATCACATTGAACCACTTATCAGCAGCTACATAATCAGCCAAATCCTCAAAAGTACTAAGTTATAGCTTCTGGAATTCTATCAACAAGTTCTTCTATTCTATATCGTCTACAATCGGTCAGTCCCATGCTATTGGACCATTAGGTAATGGAGCCTGATGAACTTGGGGCTGAGGTTGTGCCCGTGGCTACGGAGTGGCTGGTTCTGCATCAGTGCAAGGTTCCTCATGATCTGTGCTGCCACTTGCTAAGTGAATTCAACTAACATATCTGTAGTCATCACCATCCCAACTGGAGTCGTTGTCACTGGCACTCTGTCCTCCCTCTGCCCAGATTCATCGGTATTTTCATCTCTCGTACCGTTACCTCTTGTTTTTGCCATTATCTACAAGCCAAAATTCATTTTAGTATCCGTCAGTTCAATATGAGATCAAATCATAGAAATTTCAATACTCAAAGATAATCATAATCTAATCTCAATTCAATTTGGGTTACACAAACCCCTTTTATCTTAGAATCTAGATACTAAATGCTTTTGCAACTAGTGATAAGTGCCATCTTTCATATTCGTATTCATAATTGTGATCTTATTGTCAGAATAACTTTTCTCGCATTATGCGTGTTATCATGACTCTAGGTTCACGTCTCTAAGTTCTTGGTTGCTTTTGTGGCCTATCAGTTTAAGCTTCTAAGTCTGAAGTTTGAAGGTTTCAAGCGCTTATGTTCGTTTTGCGTACAGGACTTTTGGTCTCATATAACAGTATTCAAAGTTTTAAAATCGAGGAACATGTAAACAACCATTCGATCAAAGTACAATTCACGCTAACATAATGAGATTTCTAAGCTTCCATTTGTGCCTCTGAGTTCAAATGTCCTATACCACTCTTGCCCAACGACACAGGTTTTCACTCAAAAAACTTACTACACCCAAACAATTTCGCAAATGTCCCAGCGACCAAGGTCTCCCAAGTCCCACTATACTTGACCGACCCATACCAGCCG
The DNA here is from genome assembly GCA_030144865.1 of Tinospora cordifolia. Classification (NCBI taxonomy): domain Eukaryota; kingdom Viridiplantae; phylum Streptophyta; class Magnoliopsida; order Ranunculales; family Menispermaceae; genus Tinospora; species Tinospora cordifolia. Next base: position 11,066 of record JAJIYU010001595.1, on the reverse strand, counting down.
AGCTTAAGAAAATAAGTTCTTCCAAATCCATTGACCATTCACGAATCATGGCCCGTCAATCTCCATGTTCAGGATTCCTACATATCCCAAATTCTTATGCGTTTCATACCACGCAGACACCAAAAATACAGGATCATCTCGATCTTGTGTCTTGACCAAACAAATATTTCGTTATTTACACAGTTTCAGTTTCTAACTCACATCCTAAAAGTTTTATTCATGATCCACTTTGCCTCTTTGGCAACACCCAAGTATTTACCTATGGTCTCTTTTCCTAGACCTAAGGCTTCGATACTTGGCTGAGTGGTTCATTCGTTAAACCCCCAACCATCATCAACTTCAAGTACCATCATTAGTATCTGAATACACATCTAGCCTAGTACCTGTGGTATAAGCTCTCATCTCGCCCTTGGCATCCACTGCCTAAGTGCTCTCTATCATTAGTAATTTCTAGCTTAGTACCCTACAGCCCAAGCTCTCATCCAGCCTAGTATCCCACTAGGTGAGCTCTGACACCACCCTTGGTATTAGAGTAACAATCTTGTTTTAGCCTAGCAACTACTGCCTAGGCTCTAACACCAACTTTGGTATCAAAGTAACCATCTAATTCTAGACCAATATATATAATACTTGAGCTCTGATACTAACTTTGTGACACCCAATTCTTGATTCTTCTTTTCTGTCATGTCTCTCACGCATGAGAGACACGCCATTGAATGTCGATACATGTATCATCTGCCGAGAACCGCAACGTCACTATTCTCACCTTCAATTCTCATTAAACATCACCTGGACATACTAGAACTCATATGAATAAATACTCAACTCCTGGACTGACCAAGGAATAACAAATTGGAAGCATGCAGCGGCCATCTATAGTTAAATCTCTACATATGAAATTCAAATAAATCATGAAACACGTTTCCAACTGAAATATATAGACATGGCCTATGAGGCTGAAATTTAAATCATAAAGAAAATTAATAACTCAAAACCAGTTTAGAGGGTCATACACCCAGTCTAAACTAACTACCCAGCAAAAGAACTTTGATAACAACCTCAACAGTGAGGTTTGCAGCTCCTATAGACTGTAGTACTATCAACATGAACCACTTCAAGGGTCACCTGAAATGAAGATGTGGGAGGAGCTCAAAAGGCTAGTGGATCATACACAGCACATCAATAGCATTATTTAAATTAAACACTGAACATGCAAACATTTATCATTTATTAGATGTTTCAAACATTTAGTTATTAACAGTCGTTAATTAGACCGAAGGGTCTATCCCTTGTGTTCTCTCATCATCATCACGTCAAAAAAGATGAGAAAAATGCACTATATGCCGGATTCTAATGGGATAGGGGCACACCCATCACCCAACCTGGGAACTAGGATCACACCCATCGTTCCATTACCAAAAACTAGGGTCACACCCATAGTTTTATCATTGGGAACTAGGGGCAAACCCATCGCTCCTTATCACGGAAACACCCACAATGATCCCCCATGGACCATTACGACGGTACGTGGTTCAACTCTAAATTTATCTTTGCTCGTGTATCAACAAACATTTCATTATGTGTAAGGCATCATTGTACAATAATGTAATCATGTTGATCATTTTCTAAAACATAAATAAAGCAACAATCATTTCATAGAAGCATAAAAGCATGTAACCACTAAACAGGGACATATAACTTATGTTAGTCTAGCATTCATAGATTCATGCCATTCACAAATCATTTAATCAATATCCTTGCATGCTTCTAGGTATTCAAATAATGTAAACATCACATATTCAACATTAAAATTCAAATAATACCAGGGAGTAAGGCAATCACTTCCATCTTTATATTTCATTCCCTTCGGCCTTTGTTTCGCATTATATTAGCCTTGTCTTTCAATCTACGAGATTCAAACCACATTACATGAGTTTGAAACATTCCCAAGGTCTCTTAAATCATAATGTAAAGGTTTACTAACATTGATATCCTAAGGTGTACACATTCCACCATTTTTTTCCTCTAATTACTACAATCAGTGGTCAGTTACTATGATAAGCAGTGGGTTCGTGTGTTCAATGCTTTCATCTGCATTGTCTTGCTCATGCTTTTCCCATGTGTTTAATACTCAAATACATGCACATTAAGCTTAAAACACACATCAAACTAAAAGAAGTCTTTATACCTTAGGGTTCTTCATGTTTCCTCTTTGTTTCTCACCAAAACGGTTTTGCAACCCTCAAATCACTTAAGTTTCAAAAAAAGCATGTTTGCACTTAGGAAAATTATTTACAATGCTAAGAACTCAAGATTTCAAGTGGGTTTAGTGATTTTACCTTAGTACATGACGTTTAGAACAACACCTCCACAGATCTTCTTCTTGGTAGAGTTTGTTCTTCGCGGATCTAAACTCACAAACCAGTAGAGAAGGATTTGAATGAATAGAAATCAATTTAGAATGGTAGGGAAGGAAAGAAAATTCAACTATTGGTGGCTAGTATCAGTTCTTGGGAGTTGGTGTGTGACTATAGGGTTAAAATGACGATTAGGGTTTTTTAGCGCATTGTTTATACATATATAATTTACGTCTTACCGCGATAACTTAAAGGATTACCACGGTAACCAGAACCCTACTTTTTGACATTTTAGTCAAATTATCAAAATAATCACACGAATGATCGTGATAACCAGGACGTTGTGATTTTAATCTTTTTTTGGGTTTTAGTCGAATTATTGCGGTAACCAATGGACGGTTACTGTGCAGAATTTCCTGATTCGCTCTGGTTAGCCAATTCTTTTGTATATTGATTAAACATCTTTTAAACCATGTTTTCATGAGTTTTCCAATCTCTATTGTGCTTAAATTATTTTTTATTTAAATTTACCAAAATTTCTATAAAATTTTCAAGGTATTACAACCTACCCCCCTTATTCTGTTGTGGTTGGGGCTGTTGTTATTGTTTATGTTGTGAACGACCATCTTGTCCACATGCCTGCTGTTTTGAAGAGGAGATGGTGCTCTATTAGAAAAGTTATTAGCAATATGTCCCCTCTAGTGGCACAAGAAACACAACCCTTTCCTCTTTGCTAGCTCCCTCTGCTCATCCCTAACATGATCAGTCCGTGCTGGTTGATTTTATGGCCTATTTTGGTTCTGAGCCTAATTTTGATTATGGGGCACTCAATGCCCATCCTGTCTATTTGGCTTCTTCTGTGAAGCTTCCTGCCACTTGTTCTAGTTGTGACCTCTTCTGTCTATTCCTCAAGGCTTGCTCATACTCGAGATCTAGCTTGGTCAACTATGCCCTTTACATCGTTTCCTTAAGTATGCTTAATCTCAAAAGATGTATTATTTTTTGTATTTCAACCTTCGGTCTTTCAGTAAACTTGTCCGCCTTAGATTGCACATCTGTTACCAATTCTGGGGCAAACCTCAACATTTCAATGAATTTCTGTTCATACTCAGCCACAGTCATATTCCTCTATGTGCGTCTAATAAAATCTGACTATTTCTGTTTTTTCTTCACCATGGAGAAGAAGTGTGAATAGAACAAAGTCTTAAACTGTTCCCAAGTCATAGTAAACACATCTGTAGCAGGATCATTCATGACCATCTCCCACCAATGATAGGGGGTTCTCTCCTAGAGCCAGTTGCCCCTAAGGCATTTAAATGTATGTTCATCGTAGTGAACCACTTATCAATAACTACATGATCAGCCAAACCCTCAAAAATACTGGGTCATAGCTTATGGAATTCTATCAACAAGTTCTTCTATTCTATATCGTCTACAATCGGTTGGTCCCATGCTACTAGACCATTAGGTAACGGAGCCTGATGAACTTGGGGCTGAGGCTATGGTTGTCCTGGTGGTTGGTTCTGCATCTATGCAAGGTTCCTCATGACCTGTGACACCACTTGCTGAGCGAATTTAGCTAACGTATCTGTAGTCACCACCATCCCAACTAGAGTCGTTGCCACTGGCACTTCGTCCTGCCTCTGCCCAGATTCATCAATATTTTCATCTCCCATACCTTTATCCCTTGTTCTTGCCATTATCTACAAGCCAAAAGTCATTTTAGTATCCATCAGTTCAATATGATATCAAATAATAGAAATTTCAATACTCAAAGAGAATCATAATCTAATCTCAATTCAATTTGGGTTACACAAACCCCTTTTACCTCAGAATCTAGATACTAAATTCTTTTGCAACCCATGATAAGTGTCATCTTTTATATCGATATTCATAATTGTGATCCTATTATCAGAATAACTTTTCTTGCGTCATGCATGATATCATGACTCTAGGTTTATGTCCCTAAGTTCTCAGTTGTTTTTGTGGTCTATCATTTTATACTTTTAAGTTTGATGTTTGAGGGTTTCAAGCCCTTATGTTCGTTTTGGGTACAGGACTTTTGGTCTCATATAAAAAATATTTAAAGTTTTAAAATCAAGGAGCATGCAAACAACCATTCTATCAACACACAATTCACGCTAGCATAATGAGATTTTTAAGCTTCCATCTGTGACTCCGAGTTCAAGTGTCTCATACCACTTTTGCCCTGCGACACAGGTTTTCACTCAAAAATCTTACTACACCCAAACAATTTTGCAGTTGTCTCGATGACCAAGGTCTCTCAAGTCCCAATATACTTGACCATCCCAATATACTTGACCGTCTCATACCAACCGAGCATAAGAACACAAGCTCTTCCAAAGTTACCGACCATTCACCAATCATGGCCCGTCAATCTCCAAGTCCAGGATTCCTACATATCCCAAATTCCTACGCATCCCATACTACACAAAAACCAAAAATATAGGATCATCCCTATCTTGTGTCTAGACCAAACAAGTGTTTCATTATTCACACATTTTCAATTTCTAACTCATATCCTAAAAGTTTTATTCATGATCCATTGTGCCTCTTTGGCAACACCCAAGTCTTTATCTATGGTATCTTTTCCTAGACCTAAGGTCTCAATACTTGGTTGAGCGGTTCCTTCGTTAAGCCCACAACCATCATCAACTTCAGGTACCACTATTAGTATCTAAATACACATCTAGCCCAGTACCCTGTGGTCTAAGCTCTCATCTCGCCCTTGGCATCCACTACCTAGGCTCTCTCTATCTTTAGTAATATCTAGCTTAGTACCCTACAATCCAAGCTCTCATCCAACCCAGTAACCTACTAGCTGGGCTCTGACACCACCTTTGGTATTAAAGCAACCATCTCGTTTTAGCCCAGCAACTACTACTTAGGCTCTGATACCAAATATGGTGTCATAGTAACCATCTAATTCTAGCCTAGTATATCTATTAAATTAGCTCCGATATCAACTTTATAATACCCCAATTCTCGATCCTTTTTTTTTCATCACGTTTGTCATGCATAAGAGACGCGCCATTAAATTTTGATACATGTATCATCTACCGAAAATTGTGACGTTACTATTCTCACATTATATTCTCATTAAACATCATCTGGACATACCAAAACTCAAATTAATAAATACGCAAACTCCTATACTCACCAAGGAATAACACATGGAAGCATGCAACGGTCATCTATAGTTAAATCATTAACTTCAACATTTAAATTTTAAATAAATCGTGAAACAATTTTCCAACTGAAATATCTAGACATGGCCTATGAAGCCGAAATTTAAAAACCTATGAGGCCAAAATTTAAAAAATAAAGAAAATTAATAACTCAAAACCAGTCTGGAGGGCCATACACACAGTCTAAATTAACTACCCAAGAAAAGAACTCTGATAACAACTTCAATAGCGGGGTTTGCAGCTCCTATAGTACTATGTATTACTATCAATGGGAATCACCTCAAGGGTCACCTGAGATGAAGATGCGGGGTGAGCTACAAAGGCTAGTAGATCATACACAATACATCAATAGCATTGTTTAAATCAAACACTGAACATGCAAACGCTTATCATTCATTAGGCATTTCAAACATTTAGTAATCAACAGTCGTTAATTAGACTAAAGGGTCTATCCCTAGTGTTCTCTCATCATCACCACGTAAAAAAAGATGAGAAAAACGCACTATATGCCAATTTCAATGGGATAGGGGCACAACCATCACCTAACCCGAGAACTAGGGTCACGCCCATCACTCTATTACCAACAACTAGGGTCACCCATAGTTTTATCATCGGGAACTAGGGGCAAACCATCGTTCCTTATCGCAAGAACACCCACAGTGATCCCCCATGGACGATTACGACAGTACGAGGTTTAACTCTAAATTTATCTTTGCTTATGTATCAACAAAGATTTCATTATGTATAAGGCATCATTGTACAATAACATAATCATTTCATAGAACATAAAAGCACGTAACCACCGAACATGGACATATAACTTATGTTAATCTAGCATTCATAGATTCATGTCATTCATAAATCATTTAATCAACATCCTTCCATGCTTCTGGGTGTTCAAACAATGTAAACATCACATATTCAACATTAAAATTCAAATAATACTAAGGAGCAAGGTAATCAATTCCACCTTTATATCTCGTTCCCTAGGGCCTTTGTTTCTCACTAAGTTTGAAACACATTAAATGAGTTTGAAACATTCCCAAGATCTCTTAAATCATAATGTAATGGTTTACTAGCATTGATATCCTAAGGTGTACACATTCCACCTTTTTTTTCCTCTGATTACCGTGGTCAGCAGTCAGTTACCGTAGTAACCAATAGGTTCATGTGTTCAATACTTTCGTGTGCATTGTCTTGCTCGTGTTTTTTCCATGTGTTTAATACTCAAATATATGCACATTAAGCTTAAAACACACATCAAACTAAAGAAAGTCTTTATACCTTAGGGCTCTTCATGTTTCCTCTTCATTTTTCACCAAAACAAGGTTTTGTAACCCTCGAATCACTTAGGCTTCAAAGAAAAATGTGTTCACACTTAGGAAAATTATTTACAATGCTAAGAACTCAAGATTTAAAGTGGGTTTCGTGATTTTACCTGAGTACAAGACGTTTGGAACAACACCTCCATGAATTTTCTTCTTGGTGGAGCTCGTTCTTCATGGATCTAAGCTCAGAACCAGTAGAGAAGGGTTTGAATGAATAGAATTCAATATAAAATAGTAAGGAAGGGAAGAAAATTGAATTATTGGTGGCTAATATCAGTTCTTGGGAGTAGGTCTGCAATTGTAGGGTTAAAATGACGATTAGGGTTTTTGATGCACTGTTTATACATATATAATTCATGTATTACTATAGTAACTCGAAGGATTATCGCAATAACTAAAAACCCTACTTTTCTACATTTTAGTCGAATTTCCGCAATAACCAAGACGTTGTGATTTTGATTTTTTCTAGGTTTTAGTTGAATTATGTTTGAATTATCATGATAACAAGTAGACGGTTTCTACGTAGAATTTTGTGCTTCAATCTGGTTTGTCGATTCTTTTGTACATTGATTAAGCATATCTTAATCCACTTTTTCATGAGTTTTCCAAGGTCTTTTGCTCTTAAATTATTTTTTACTTAAATTACCAAAATTTTTATAAAATTTTTGGGGTATCACAAGTATTATCCTACACGCGACTTGGACCTATTGTATTTGTCTTGGAGATTTGGAGGCACCATCTCTATGGAGAGAGATTAGACCTATTTTTAGATCATAAGAGCCTAAAGTACATCTATACTCAGAAGGAGTTAAATCTGAGATAGTGGAGATGGATAGAGTTTCTGAAGGACTATGATTTCCAGTAACACTACCATCCAGGGACGGCAAATGTTGTAATTGATGCCTTTAGTAGGAAATTTGATAAGAGGAATGAGGAAAAGGGGCCAATGTATTAGTTGATCAGTGACTACAACCTGTGCATAAGTTTAGATGGCAAGCAAGCATACCTAAGTGCAATGGTCTACTAACCAAATCTCTTACAGCAGATTAGAGATGAAGAGAAACACAGCAAGTGGATTGTGGACCTGATAAAAGGTGTCAAACAAGGCAAACACACCGATTTTAGGATTGATACTGAAGGTACATCAAGAATTGGGGATAGAGTCTGTGTTCCAAAAAGTGGTCATAGTAGGAGAACTATACTATATGAGGCTCATCAAACTAAGTACACAATGCATCTAGGAGGTTATAAGATGTACCAGAACATCAAGAAAACCTATTGGTGGAGAGGTATGAAAAGGGACATAGCCAAGTATGTCTCTACGTGTTTAACATACCAATAGTTAAAGGCCTAACATAGGAAACCCTTAAGAATGTTGCAAACACTTCTATTTCCAGAATGGTAGTGGGATAATATTACAATGGATTTCGTGAGCAGCCTACCCAAGAACCAGAAGGATGAAGATACTGTATGTGTGATTGTGGATCATCTCATGAAAGTAGCTCGTTTCCTACGCATTCAATCTGCAGATACAGTTGGAAAGATGAGAGAATTGTATGTCAAGGAAATAGTTAGACTACATGGCGTACCCAAGACCACCGTGTCAGACAGAGATTCTAGATTCACATCTCAGTTCTGGCAGAGCTTGTAGAAATAATTAGGAAATTAATTTATGATGAGCATTGCATTTCATCCTCAGATAGATGGGAAATTTGAGAGAGTAATACAGATAGTAGAAGAAATGTTGAAAGCATGTGTACTAGACTTCAAGGATAATTGCAGCAAATACTTGCACTTGGCAGAGTTCACGTACAATAACAGCTACCAGGCAAGTATTCGAATGGCTCCATATGTAACACCCCAACCCCCACATTCTTTGAGTGTTGGACATAACTACCATTATTTGACAGTGGACTTAACCATTTGGTGGGTTGGGTCATGTTACTTACAAGTGACACACACTTGACTTTCTATTTTTCAATACCTCATGCCTTAGAATAGATTCAAGAATACAAATATCATTCAAAAAAATCAAGGCAATTAGAGATAAAGAAAAATTCAACTTCTTTATTCATAAAAAAGAAAGTATATAACTTTATAATGTAAACTATTACATTGTTGATCAAGCATAACCTCTAAAATAAAATAAAATTCCAGTGGAAGACTTATTCAAAATTGGGCAACATGCCCTTATATTAAAAAGAAACTTTAAAAAATAGAAACTTGCTAAACTAGAAACTATTCAAATTTTCATGGTTTTCATAGTTTAATTTCCATAAAAATAAAATAAAAAAAGAGGAAGGGGTGAGCACAAAGCTCAGTGGATCCTTTTCAAACAACCATTTTTCAAATTCAAAATAATAACACATTTATATTTCAAACACTTGCATACATTAGGCGTTTCAAGCATCCATTTTTTTAAAGTTGAGATTTTAGACCAAAAGGGTTTTAAAGCCCTTGATGTTCTTAACAAAGTACCTCATTAGAGTTAAATATAGCCTTTCTTAGCCAATTTCATTGGACTTTTGGACTTCAAGGGACATTACCCATCAACCAAGTACTTTGGTCTTAAAACCATATGAACTAATCACATGAAAAGAACATCCATGGCAATCCACATGTGTGCTATGATGGTACGTGGTTATTATCACCATGATCTTTGTTAAATTATATATTCTTGAATCACAAGATAAATTTCAGAACATGAAATTAAAATAAATAAATTCAGCATATGATCAAACTAAAAATTTAATCATGGAACATTCAAAATCATGCATCATATTTTGAAATAAAGCCTAAGCATGATACTAAATATGGCATGATTGTTATGCATGCATAAATTCAAACAATAATCAAATCTAAAACTGAAATATACTTTAGAATGCTTAAACTGACATTCTTCTTGATTTCAAAAGCCAAACAACCAATGAACATGCTAGAACTTTGAATAAGAAAAAGGGGTGTAAGAGAAATTATTTTCACCTTGAGATGTAGTTTCCCCCAAAGTTTGGACAAGAGCTCCCAATGTTCAAGCATTAAGAAAATCACCCAAGAAGAATCTCCCAACCAAGAACTTCTCCCACTCAAGAGGGAAAAGAATGGTGAGAAGGGGAGCCAAGAAGAGGGCTTAGAGAACAAGATGACAATTCAACTCTTTTTTCTTAGGATGAGATGAATTGTGAGCATGGGGGTGTTTATATAGAGTTCAAAAGGGTAGAGAATGGCAAGTTTGTGGTGTCATCTTGTGGGAAACTTGCCAATTCTTCAAAATTTCGTGCCCCCTAAGCATAGGAGATTAGCAAGTGAATTTTTTGAAAATTTTTGAGAATTTAGAAACCAATTTTTGGATTTTTAAAGCATTTATCTTGGATTTATTCGAATTTTTTATTTTTTTTTGGAGCATTAAATCTGGACGCTCGAATTGTCCTCGAGACACACACATCGCGATCAACCAATTAGAGTTCTATCTGGACCGTTGGATTTTCCTTGATCGCGGTGGTCCGATCTTCGATCATAAGGGTCTGATCTGGACGCTTGGACCATCCTCAAGTGCAGCAACAATTCTTGATCAATTGAAATCGTTTCATGAGATTTCCTCGAGCGCAGCTTCGGTTCGTGATTACCTAATCACGAATTTGATCTGGACGCTCGGATCGTCCTCGAGACACGCGTATCGCGATTAACAAAACTCATTCTGGACGTCCGATCATCCTCGATCGTTTCTGTTCGCCCGATTTCTGTGATCCTGTGCGCTCGGGCGTTGGCGCGGCTCACGTTGTGGCCGTCGGATCAAGTGATTGGGTTCAGATCAAAGGTTTTTGGCCGTTGGATGTGTTTTGAGTTATATTTTCTTGATTTTAACCGAATTTCATGTTCTAATTTTGGATTTTTGCCTAATCTTGATCCAACATGACTTTTTAATCTTGTTTTCATTAAAATTGCACATATCTTTCTATTTTATTCACTTGCTAATATTTTTCTCCTTTCTAATTCTTTAATATTGTATTTATTAAATTTTTTCTATTTCTTTAGCATTTTTATTATGCCAACAATTAATAAATCCATATTTCTCTATATTTCTCATTTCTTCATTTCATACATTTTTCTATATATTTATTTTTATTTTCAAAGAAGCAAAAATAATTATATATGTATCTATATATATATATATA
>JAJIYU010001594.1:0-35340 GCA_030144865.1 Tinospora cordifolia | reverse complement strand
ATTTTATCATAAAAAAGTGCGTTCAAAAACAACTCAAAGATATATATATATATATATATATATATATATATATATATATATATATATATATATCATAGAAAGTTCTCTAAATTGGTATTGAAAGTACATACCTTGTACACCTATAAATACTCTAGTTATTGTAAAACTAAACATCTCGTTACATATATTTTCTTACTATATTTTATAGAAAGTTTTTATAAGCAATAAAGAGAGTTTTTTCTTGGTTTTTTTTTCCTTAAAATTTAGTGTTGCACTCGACTATGATCTCCCTTTCCTTATCTTAATGGTTGTTAATCAATTTTTGTGCCAATCATTGGAGCTAACCATGGGGAACAAGAAGCACATTACAAGTATCTTTACTTCAACATCGATGGTCAAGATGAGCTTCAATAACTTGATGCACTAAGTGTTGAAAAGCTACTAACTTCTCTCAAGATTCCTCGTTTGTGTCATAGAAGACCACCCACATGAAAGAACTCTAATAAAATATTCACAAGAATCTATGCACTAGAAAGAAATTAGTAAAGAGGATGTTGTAGATGATGATTGAGTAGTAATAAGCGCTACATTCTATGCTCCATGCTCTTTTATAGTGAGCCAAGTTGCAATAGAACATGGTACAGACTAGAATCTACGTGCTCCTAAAAGTCAAAGAACTTGCTCAAAGCTCAGGCAAGTTGGGTTGACATGGTTTGGATAAGTAGCAGTGTAGGTCCTTTCGAGTGACCTCTGAAGTGCACTGAATGAGAAAATGAGCCAAAGTGTAATGGAGTCATCATCCCTTCGACTTTCCCATTCTCGAGTATCATGGCTAGTGGTGGCATAGGCAATTCATTCACAACATAGTAGACAATCTTTAGAAAGGCTACAATCTCATTCCCACAAGAGTTTTTGTAGCCTCTTGAACTTCATCTAGCTCATCCACAAGTTTAGTACAACTGATTGCCATTGCTAGAAAATAGAGCTCCCCAAGGACGTGAAGACATATGAATATTTAAATATTGGTGAGAAGGTCGATTATAAAGACCATGTCTACTTCCTTATTTGTTTATTCCCTAATTCATATGAATATTTGACTACTACTTAACTTTAAGAAAAAAGTGTTCGAATTTTAATGATCCATTGGTTGTGCTCATTTCTCATGATATTAAGATGAACTATTTGGTTAGTGATTCTTATTGAGAAGATTGAGTTGTATGGTGTAGGTTAGATCCAAGACAATCTATTGAGTATGATAGATCTCGATTCAAATCGATGGAGAAACCTTTAGAAAGAAAGACATTATGTATTTTATCATCAAAAGGTGCGTTCAAGGACAATTCAAAGATATATATATATATATACATATAATAGAAAGTTTTCTAAATTGGTATTGAAAGTACATACCTTGAACACCTATAAATACCCCAATTATTGTAAAACTAAACATCTCATTAAATATATATTTTTACTATATTTTACAGAGAGTTTTTATGAGCAAGAAAGAGAGTTTTTTCTTGGTTTTTTTTCCCTAAAATTTAGTGTTGCACTCGACTATGATCTCCCTTTCTTTATCTTGTGTCAATAATTGGAGTTGACCATGGGGAAGAAGAAGTACGTTAGAAATATCATTACTTCGACATCAATGGTAAAGATGAGCTTCAACAATATTAATGCACTGATTGTTGAAAAGCTAATAACTTCTCCGAAGATTCCTCGTTTGCATCATAGAAGACCACCCACATGAAAGAACTCTAATAAAATATTTACAAGAATTATGCACTACAAAAAAAAATAGTAAAGAGAATGTTGTAGATGATGATTGAGTAGTAATAAGTGCTACATTCTATGCTCCATGTTCTTTTGTAGTGAGCCAAGTTGCAATAGAACATGGTACAAACAAGAATCCATGTGCTCCTAAAAGTCAAAGCACTTGCGCAAAGCTCAAGCAAGTTGGTTTGACATGATTTGGATAAGTAGCATTGCAGGACCTTCTTTCGGGTGACCTTCAAAGTGCACTGAATAAGAAAATGAGGCAAAGTGTAATGGAGTCGTCAACCTTCTGACTTTCCCATTCTCGAGTACCATGGCTAGTGGTGGCATAGGCAAGTCATTCACAACATAGTAGACAATCCTTAGGAAGACCACAATCTCATTCCCATAAGAATTTTCCTAGCCTCCTCAACTTCATCTAGCTCATCCATAGGTTGAGTACAACAGATTGCCATTGCTAGAAAATAGAGCTCCCCAAGGACATGAAGACATATAAGAGAAAGTACAAAAGGGAACAATAGACCTAAGGGAGCACATAAAAACTATCAAGCATGGATATTATTTAAGAACTATGATGACGCAACCATGTGCAAGGGGGCAAATCACCCTGGTTGGACTTGTGCATAAGTGGTATTGGAACTTAGCCCTGGGATCCATCTCTTTCTTCTTGGAACTAGCACATAAATTTATTGTGATGCTTTAGGTAGGGAGCGAGAGAGAGAGAGAGAGAGAGAGAGAGAGAGAGAGAGAGAGAGAGAGAGAGAGGTTGATAGCCTTCTTGGAGAGCCCCTTCTTGAGTTCATGAATTCGTTCAAGGCGACTAAAGTATATGTGAATAATTGCGATGAGAAAACGACCATAGTAGCTTTTTGACCTGTTTGGGAAAATGGGTAAAAATGATTGGAATAGAGACACTATTTATAGAAAAAACTCATCCTACTTAGGTCATCTAATTTTTGGATTTGAATCTCAAGGAGCATATATATGGACGATACTAGCGAAGGAATGCAAACAAACAAGGATCATCCACCTACAATTTAAAGCTAACACAAATGTTGAGGACAACCAAAGGGTGAGATGAAAGTTTAGAATGCATTGATCCTGAGGAGCACCAATAAATAAGATAAAGTATCTATCTGTAGCATACTAAAGGCCATAAACTTAGAGGGCAAATGTTCGACCATATAACCAGCCAAGTCGTTGGAAGTTGAGTCGAGTATCTATAAGTTTGAATTAGAGGCCAAGTTTTATGAGAAGAACATCAAAAGGTGGAGGCTGAGCTATTGAGACTAAGTTTCATGTGCTCACCCCAAAAAACTGGATGCCAAGCTCACAAAGTGACAAATTGTGAAATTCAAAAAATGTGCACCATTAGCTTGATTAGAGGGTTGTGAACAGTAGGTCAACTTGACCAAGGAAGAACTAACCATGGGGGTGAGTCAAGGTAAATAATAGAAGTTGAGCTGAGCATTTGTGAGTTGGAATTAGAGGCCAACCTTTATGAGATGGACATCAAAAGGTGGAGGCTGAGTTGTTGAGACTAAGTTTCATGTGCTCACCCCAAAAAGTGGATGCTGAGCTCACAAAGTGATAAATCGTGAATTTCAAAAAATGTGCACCATTAGCTCGATTAGAGGGTTGTGAATGGTAGGTCAACCTGATGAAGAAAGAACTAAAAATGAGGCTGAGTTGAGGTAAACAACAAGCTGACCAAGTAAAGGAAGACCTGACCACAAGGCCGAATCAAGCTCATGACAAGACCATACTATTGTGCTTTCCTTTGTGATTTTAGCGTACAAACTCAAATATTACCAAAAAAGAGAAGATCTGAATGAATGTATAAATATGCTAAACGAGAAGATTCCTATTTACGTAGAATTCTACTACAATAGAAAGTTTTCTAAATTGGTATTGAAAACTAAGTACCTTTAACCACTATAAACACCCTAACTATTGTAAAACTAAGCATCTTGTTACTTCTAGTTTTCACTGGAAAGTTTTTACATGCAATCAGTTGGGTCTTTCCCATCAAATTTGATGTTGCCCTTCAAATCTTTTATCTCATTTTCTTTATCTTATTCATTATTGGTCAATGTTTTCACCAACAATGATAAATGGTATAAAGGTTGCCATTCAAAGATAAGTTCGTTCATTTACATGTGGAATAAAGATTTGTTACTTGGGTGATATGTTTAAGATGGTCCTCACCCATTGGAGATTGTTATACATGGAGATATGGCTCGATAATATATGAGTTCAATCCTTATTGATATAGTGTAGTTATTGAGATAGTAATTCTGGTGGTAAATGTGTGTTAGAATTTATCCAGTGTGTTAGAGCACTCTTGACATGGATAGTATGTTACTTTTGTTTTAATAAAATTGATTTTCATCTCTTTAAATCGATATATTTTGTTTATGTATTGATTACATTCATTCTTAATCATTTGCTTGCCTGATTTCTTTTTCATTTTGGTTGCAAATAACAACATTTTTTTCTTACCCACTATCTTAAAAAATTATTGTAAAAGAAGGGGTTGAGAAGATTTTTGAACTCTTTTCTTGTTCCTTTTGTAGTTTCATAAAAGAAACTCAAATTTCTAGTACCATAAAAGAAACAATTTGGGTAAATGATGTTTTTGACAGAAGTATCTTACAAAGAAAACTCAATCACACTGGTCTTGATTTCTAGTATCATAAAAGAATCAGAAGTATCTTTTATTACTAGCTGGTCTTCATTAACTACTTTTATTAAAATCAATCATATCAAAACCTAACTTGATGGATTGGGTTGATCTAAATCATATCAAAACCTACCTTGATGGATTGGATTGATGTAGATATTCCAGTTTGGTTGGGTTCGAAAATTTTAATCCAGAACAATTTAGGGTAAGCGAGGTTTTTGACACCATTAGAGGCTAAGTCAATTCAAACACAACCGAATTCTAATGTTAAATTACAAAATTAATAGAATCGTGAAATCTCAAACTGAAATTTCTATTTTGTTGTCCTTAAAATATTAAAATTTGTTGGCCTTCTTGAGAAACCTTTATTTGTCTTCTTAATTTCATATTCTTTTTAATTGTTTCTTCCTTTTTTAGCAAAAAAAAATTTTCTTTAATTATTATTATGTTTTCAATATTTGCAGCAGCAATTTCTTACGAAGAAAACTCAATCATGCTCCAATCTCTTGTAGTTTAGATTAGATTGATTCAATGATATTTTGATTCAGGTCTAGTTTTTTTTTTTTTTCCTTAACTTGAATTAGGTTGTATTAAATTGAATTTTTGCTCCTACCTGACCCATTATGCACTGTAAATTTTATTGTCTCTAACCAAGATTTTTTTACCATGGGCGCTTAGAAGCATTGGTAATTTATTATTTCTATATATTAAATTAATGTGCACGTCCTAAGGTATTATTGGTAGGTATAATATGATTTCAATGATTTATATTCTTAATTAATTTCTATACACACACATATTTATGTACATATTGACATATATATATATATATATATAGGTGCATATTTCTATTTCTTTTCAATTATTCATTTTTTTTGGATATCGGAAAGTTGCATAAAAATTTCAATATAATTTCTTGATTAATCCTACTTTATTTTGTACATTGGAATGTAGATAATTTATACTCAAAATGTTATAAATTTCTCAAAGTTGAATTGTTTCGTTCATCGAGTTTCGTACACAATTATCGAGTATTACATTCTACTACCCTTAAAAGAGATTTCGTCCTCAAAATTTGTACTAGGCTACTCGAGATTCGATTGGTCACGTGTTTTTAATAAAGAGGTCTGGATACTTAGTCTGTATTTTACTTTCCAACTTCCAAGTGACTTTTTTTTACTCAATGATGTTTTCAGATAACTTTGACTAAGGAATGTTCTAACCACAACTTCTTAGTATGTGGCATCGTCTTGGATGTCCATTTCTTCCCAATGGATTATATGAGAGGGATCAGGTTCGTACTTCCTCAACATCGACATATGGAACATGTTGTGCAATGAGGACATTCAGTTTGATAGGTCTAATTCGTATGTACATTCATCGATCTTTTTGAGTATCTCAAAGGGTCTAATGAATCTTAGTGCTAGTTTTATCTCCTGATTAGAATTCTAATGGCCTTCTTCTTCTATCAACATAACTTTTTTGTCTACTTTGTTCAGTGGCTAGTCTTCTCTGAATTTGTTTCATCTAATTGTTCATCTCTTCCACTAGATCTGGCCCAATAAGTACGTGGTCCTCAAGTTCAGCCTAGCAGGTTAGTGATCTGTAGGGCCTCCCATGGATAGCTGTGTACGGAGTAATCTTTATACTTGCCTGATAACTGTTGTTATAAACAAACTACGCCAGGTTTGGATAGTTACTCCAATTCTATTTGAAGTCAAGGACGCAAACGCAAGACCTCAGCATGTTTTCCAGCGTCTAGATGACTCTTTCAAACTGCCCATCTGTATAAAGGTGAAAAACAATACTCATGGTGAATTTGGAATCCAGTTCCTTCTATAGGATCTTCTAAAATTATGAGGTGAAGTGTTAGTTGTATTGCGTACTAATATTATTATATATATTTTATATGAATTTTGCATTTAAATAAAAAAGGATATATTTATTTATAATTAGGTGCATGAGCATTTATAAGAGCATTGTATATATTTATGCATGTTAAGAATTTTAATATGAATTTTTTTTATCATTTGTATTTGTGATTTAATGCGGAGAAAGGTTTTAATTGATTTATGCAAGTTCAGGTTTAGTGAATACAAATACAAGGATTATTACGAAAGAACACAGGTTGAAGAGAATTAATTCATGGAATTGAAGCTGCACACAATCTTGAGAGAAGTCAAAGAACAAGCCCGAAACTCAAGCATTGAAGTATCATGTCCCAACACTATTGAAGCCCCAAATATGAAACCCATGTGATTGAAATAACGGAATGAAAAAAGTGGAAATTACAGAAAATACCATAAAAATAAACATATTTTCATTAATCTACGCAACTTTTCACAAAGTTTCACATATATCGTACTTTGCTAAATATTATCAAATATACTGTGATATAAAACTACAAGGCCGAGCAGTGGCGGTAGCAACAATCGAGTGCGAACAACAAGAAGCAGCGAAGATTGGTTTTGGTTCCAAGCGCGAAGAAGCAGTTGTTTCAATCTCATGAAGAAGAAGATGATGCTTGATTCAGGCCTAATCTGCTTTCTGGAACCCACTCTTCCTTTCCCAGCGTTTAGATTTGATCGAACAGATCTGATCCTAGCGTTTTGATCTGTTTGAACAGATCTGCAACTCTGACAAAGAAAGCGAATTGCGGAGGCATTGTCACTCTTCAACTTGGCAGTCATAAGGGCATCTTCATCACCATCCCCGCAGATACAAATAACGGTCTTCGTTCACAGTTGGCACCGACGCTTGAGACACGATTCAGCTTTAGTTGATTTTGTGAACAAGAAGAGAAGCGCGAGGAGTTTTAAAATCTCATCTCCCTTAGAAAAGAAGACAGCAAGATGGTTGATTGCTCTGCTGTTTTTCATGTTCGCCATCCTGTTTGTAATTTGCTTCTTCTTCTCCTTGCTCTCTTCTCGTCGTGGCTAGTGAACTCCAAGAAAATCAGATCATGTGCAACAAGGAGTAGATTTTCTAGGGCAGCAAGGACGAACTCGTAAGTTCAAAACAGAGCAAGCGCTACAGTTCTTCAATGGTACGGTGATGATTGTCTTTGCGGTTCTTCAAACGCTAGCGATACTGCAACAGCACGATCATCTGCTCCATCATTCTGCTGCTCCTCCATCGTCGGCAGCAAGGTTTTCAAAAAATGTCATCGGCTACGGTGTCGAGTTTCATTTTCTTGCGTTTCTGGTGCCTCCACGGTCCTGTCGTGCTGCTGCTTCTTCTTCTTCTTTCAACTTTCAATGTTTCCATTGCTATGCTATTACTGAGGTTCGTTTTAGTTGGAGATGGCGACCGCAGATGTTGAATTCAGATGCTTCATCGGCGGACTAGCGTGGGCGACTAACGGTCAAACCCTGTCCAAAGTTTTTAGGCAGTTCGAAGATATTGTCGAATCAATGGTCTGTTTTGACAAAGCTTGTCTTTCCACCAAATGCAGAGATTAGATCAGGCCGGATCGAAATGGATCGGACATATTCGGCTTTTTCTGATCTGTTTTGTTCACTACGATGGATTGTTGTTTCTGTTTCTCTCTGTTACCGGTGGTGAAGGGAAGATGAAGAGAAGATCGGATTTTGAAGTATATTTTGTATATTTTGGTATATCAATGAATATTTTGGTATATTTTGTATATTTTGGTATATTGTTGTATCAATGAATAAAAGTTGTATATTTTGGTATATTTCGGTATATTTTGGCACAACGATCAGCTATAGTGATTATGAAACAAATTATGATGATATATTTATTTGTCTTGTACAATATACACATATATTTACTATAAATATACACAAATTTACTAAAATATACAAAAAATATACTAAATTAACCATAAATATTCAGAAATATATCCATACTTATGTAATGGGTTGGGGTATATTTTGGTATATTTCGGTATATTCTAGTACACATATGAGCTATATCGATTTCAAATGAGAAAAATCATGATATAATGATTATGAACAGATTATGATGATATATTTACCTGTATTTTATACTATACAAAACAAATATATCAAAATATATACAAACCTCTTTAACAGGTTTTAGTATATTTCGGTATATTTGCATATATTCTGGGCACAAAGAACTGTTATGCTGATTACAGACGGTATATTTTAGTATATTTAGTATACATATTACAAAAAATATAAATAAAATATATCAAAATATACAAAAATATACCAAAATATGTTTCAGAATTTAGTATACATATTACTTTCTATATATTGTATGCATATTATAAAAAATATAAACAAAATATACCAAAATATATCATAATATGTCATAATATACCAAAATATATTATAATATACCAAAAAATATAAACAAAATATAACAAAATATATTATAATATACCAAAAAAAAAACAGACTATATACTTAAAATATACAAGAAATATATCATAAATATATTGTCTATATATACAAAATATACATAAATATACCGAAATATACCGTAAATATACTTAAAATATATAAGAAATATATCGTAAATATATCACCTATATGCACAAAATATACATAAAATACACAAAACCCAACATCATGTATATATATAAAAGATACCTGAAATATACAGAAAATATATACAAACTTATCATTTTTTATGACAAATGAAAGAACACTCATTACAGATCACTATATATAAGAAATATACAAAAGATATACCAAAAATTATATAGAAATATACATAAAATATATTTTTTGTGGAGATATTGAATAATAATAAAAAAATAGATGAATGTATACACAAAATATACATATAATATACAGATAATATATTAAAAATATATAAAAATACACAAAATATACAAAAATATATATACAAAAAATATACATAAAGTGGGGCTAAACATTTTAATTAACATCCCACCCCTAATTTTTTTATTTTTTTAAAGAAGATAAGAATATTAAAAAAATAAAAAATTAAGAGTGAAGTAGTTAAATAAAAATAATGAAATATATTTAATTCATCTGTAAATATTATGTCTATCTTTACATATTTTTATTAATATAATATAATATATATGTAATATATTCACATAGTTTTGACATATATTCCTGTTTTTATAAATATTTCATCCAACACTTAGTTTTCATCTAAGCAAACTGAGTTTTTGGTCAAATAAAAAACCTATTTCTCATAATATGCTTCATTAAATGTGAAAGAAAAACAGTTTTTCTTTTTTGGTTGCTAATTTTCATATGCTTCATGGGCTTTTTTGGGTTAAAATGGTATCATTCTAATTTTTGATATTTCTGTAATTAATTTTTAATTATATGTATAACATTAAAATATATGATATATTTATAATATATTCTTAAATATTGTATAGTTATATAAAAAGCCCATGAAAAAATGGACAAAACATGTAATTATATTGAAGAGTGTGTGGGTCACAAGAAATTTGGGCATGAGTTTGTGAAATAGAATAGAATGGTAGATAGGTCATTTGAGGAATTCATGGTGGGTCGACTGTACAAATTAGGGATCAAATGTTGTGCGCGATTTTGCATGGCAAACACGTAATAGGTTGAAAAAGCAAGGGCAGATTAACAAGAGAAGAAGACAAGAATAAGAAAACATATGAGAGAGTGGTAGAGGCGTAATTACAACAAAAATTCAATGGCACGACTGAAAAATGGGCAATTAATTAAAGAAGACGCAAAACAGGAATTGAAATGGTGTTTCGTATTAATGTTCCCCATTAGGGTACAATTAGGAGTTTTTTATGTAAACATTATAAGTAGACCTATTAGGCATTAGAGGATTAATTATTCGACAATTCAACGAGAAAGCAATAGATGGCCACTAAAGCAAAAAATAGACGAGATTAAAATTGAAGAACAAGAACTGAAGAACAAGATCAAAGCCTAATTTAGTAAGATCTTACTTCATTCAATTCTTTATTTGGTCTCTCAAATATGTCTGGTGAAATATTTTTATTTCTAAGATGTAATTTAAATTGTATGATCTTTTAATTTTTATTTTGATTAATTTATTTCGAAGTATTGTTTTATATTGTGTGTGTTGAATGCTTTTTATTGATTAGCCACCAATAAATTGATTTTAGATTGTTGAACAAACTTGGGAGAAAGGTTCAATAATTAGATAATTAGAGTATAGACTTATCTGAATCAATTGACCAGGAAATTGTTGATTATTTAGGAGGTTGCACGTGATTAATATATTTAATGCATTAGTTTATTGACTGTATGCCTCGAGAGGGGGTATTGACAATATAATTAATAGGATTAAGGCGTCTTAGGAAAGAGTTTTGATTATTAGTGCTATAACCTATAAAAACAAAATTTAGATTAATTAAAATAAATATTAAAGATGAATACATGATATTTTATTATCCTAAAATCTTAATTTATATAGTTTTCAATCTAATATTCACCTATTTTCAATTTACTTCTGATTTAATTTAAGTTTTCACTATTTAATTAAATTCTGAGTCTTAATAAAGTTGAGACTGAAATTAAATTGGGCTTTAAGATTATTAACCACAAACCATGCCCAGAGAATGATATTCTGGTATTTCACAGTGTATTACTATTGCGATCCTGTACACTTGCAGTGATCTCAACATGAAGCGAGAGTCTTGATCCGATACTATTGTCATAGGCACTCCATGAAGGTGTATTATCTCTTTCACATAGAGTTCACTCAATTTATTGACTTAGTCTGTAGATTTAATAGGTAAGAAGTGTGCTACTTTAATGAGATGATCCACAATCACCCAAATAGTATCTTACCCTTTATGATTCCTAAGTAACCTACTGACAAAATCCATGACAATGTTATCCCACTTCAATTCTAGGATTGGAAGTAGTTGTAATATTCTAGAGGATTTTCGAATGTTCTGTCTTTACCTGCTGACAGGTGAGGCACTTAGAAACATACTTAGCTACATCTCTTCATCCCCCTCCACCAATATGCCTTTCGGCGGTTTTGATACATCTTACCTCTTCCTGAATGCATTTGTGTACTTTATCTAATGGGCTTCATCGTATACTAAAATTTTTATATTATTATATCTCCATAATATATTATTTTTCATTTGTCAACCTATAATTTGCACCAAAAAATTTCTTAAAATATTCGAAATTAATTCACTTAACTTATTTCATTTAATTTTATTAAACTTATTTATTTTTAATTATTTGACCTACCCTCCTTAAAAGAATTTCATCCTCGAAATTTATACACATTCACTTGTACGTCATTTTGTCAGATATTTCTAGTAAATAGTTTGGTTTTAACTAAGTTGGTATGGCTCAGGGCTTTGAGTCTTCCTGTAGCTTTCTTAGGATAGCCTTTAAGAAGAACTTGTCATAGAAGATCTCCTTGAACTCTTCCTCATTCATCCTTTCAACGTTGGTGTTCATTTCATCAAATGTTCGTACTATCATGACTCTAGATTTGGTTTCTAGGTTCTCGATTTGTTCAGTGGCCTAAAGGTTTTTCTTCTAGGTTCTTTTCATGCATAGGTATAGAATTTGGTCTCAAAGCAAATAAACAATAAAGCATGCATATCACGCAATTATACAATCAAACAGTTCACGCTAGCATCGCAAAGTTCCAGGCTTCCACATAAGCTTTCAAGTTCAAGTGTCTCATACCACTCTACCCCCTTCTACTTAAGCTTTCACCCAGAATGGAGCCGCACCCAAACAATTTCGTAAATTGCTCAATAACTTAGGTTCTCGAGCCCACTATACTCCATCGTCCCATACCAGCGAGCCTAGAGAAACCCATTGTGCCAGAATTACCGATCATTCACCACACATGGTCCATCATTCTCCAAGTCCAGGCTTCCTCCATACCCTTGAATTCTTATGCATCCCATACTACATAGAAACTGAAAGATACAGAAGCTTCCTAGTCTCATGTCCTGATAAAACAATTTTCTATTTTCACACAAATTTTAGTCTCTAGCTTATACCCTAGAAATTTATGCTTTTGATCCATTGTGTCACCCATGGCTACACCACGTTTCTATCTAAGGTCTTTCCTTTGGATCTAGGGTTTAATCTGGTTGACTCACGACCTCTGTCTAGTCAAGATACCACATTTGGCATCTTTTTTTTTACTTCTATTCACTTTCTTGCCTTAATTTTTTACATTTTAATTTTCTTTTATAAAAAGTAAGGGTGTTCTTCAATTTCGACTACTCATATAAGCTAGTGAGACAACCTCCAGATTGGGTGGCGAGACTAAAGTCTTCTTAGCAACTGCACTTTTTAGGGTCGGGTAACCCACCTCCCTTTCAATGTTTAGTTTTATTCGAGAAAAGGCTCACCCACTATCAACTCAACTTATAGTCTTTATATCCAAACAAAACATTTCAAAACATATCTTTCTTTTTTGAAAACACTTTCTAAAACATTTTTTAGTTTTCAAAAATAGAAGGTAGGGCACTAAAATTTTAATTCAATTCAATGTGAAGCCTTAATTTGGGTTTCTAATTCTTGTTAAGCAACTAATATTTGACTTTCTATTTCTAACCTAATCAAGACATGTTTACGCTTAACTTTCTATTTTTGGCCAAAGGCATCTAAAGCCTAGGCTCTGATATCACACTTGTAACA
Source organism: Tinospora cordifolia (assembly GCA_030144865.1). NCBI lineage: Eukaryota > Viridiplantae > Streptophyta > Magnoliopsida > Ranunculales > Menispermaceae > Tinospora > Tinospora cordifolia. The sequence continues at coordinate 22,269 of JAJIYU010001594.1, read as the reverse complement.
TCCCAACCCTCTAGACTTTTAATTTGGACTTTACCATAAGGCGAGTCAGGCCGGTGTTACTTTACAAATACATAACTTGACTTTCTATTTCAATTATTTCATACCTTAATTGTATTTAAGAGTATATAACTTAAATTTAAGAACTTAATAAGGCAATAATACAAGAAATAAATGAAATTCATCAACTCTATTAATTGAATAAAATTGAGTACATAATTCAATCTTGAAGAAAAACTATTACAGCGAAAAATTCAAAACTTTGACAACATGCCCTTACATAGAAATTAAGAACTTTCTAAATAAAATTCAAAACTTTGACAACATGTAATTCAATTTCCTGAAAAATAGAAGGAAGGGGTGAGCACATAGCCCAGTGGATTTTTCTAAACATTTAAATTATTATTTCAATTCAAATAAACCAAGCACATAAAAAACTTTTGTACATTAGGCGATTCAAACAAATTTCTTATTTACAGTTCACATTAAGACAGAAAGACTTTAATCTCTGTGTTCCATATCATTGGGAGATAGAATCACTTTTGGAAACTCACATCCTAATATCTATGAAGTGGGATCAATTTTGAAAATCCAGTTCGAAATCATCAATGGTAAGCTGACAAGCCGGATTGGGGTGGAACACACACGATGACGCTATGTAGCCTGTCATCGCACCGGTACGTGGTTATAATCATTATTTAATCTTTCTTAGTAATAAAACACACAATATCGAATTAAACCATCAATATAACATGTACATAACACGAATCGTTGAACATTCATTCATGGCACAATTCTTACATATCATGCATTATTATTCTTAAATTCTAAGCATGCATAACATGTATATTCATGACATTTCAAATAAATAAAACATGCATATTAAAACATATATTTAAACAATCAACTTCAAAACATCACCACACATGCAAGACTTATTCAAATTAAAATAAAGAAGTAAAAGTTAGAAATCACTTCTACCTTTGTTGAACAAATCAGTTGAAAAATATTCGGTAGCACTTCGTTACTTCAACTGTAACTGTTACAGAATTTCTGCAGTACTCTGTTACTTCTACTCCAATTGTTGCTGAAAACAACCTCAAAGAGAAAGAGAATGTCAAGAGGGAGGCAAAGGAGGAGAGAAGGATGCATTTGTTCTTGCTGGGATGAAAGAATTGTGAGCACAGGACCCTATATATACAATTTGGGAGAGTGAAAATTGGTAACTTTAGGTGGCAAGTACAAAGACAACTTTTCAATCTTCTTTTGCATATAAATTAGTAAGATCAAGTATTTAGAATTTATTTTATTATTTATTTATTTATTTATTTTATTTTTGACATTCTGTAATCTTTTGTTGGAAATCTATTGAGATTCATTTTTTATTATAATTTATACGCAAATCACTTCATATATTGGCAGCTCGGCGCAATTCATTCTTTCTATATATATTTATATAAATACATTGGCAGCCCTTCCCAAATCAATACATGCAATTCATTTTATATTTTGTTTATTTTATTATTTATTTATTTATTTATTTTATTTTTGACATTCTGTAATCTTTTGTTGGAAATGTATTGAGATTCATTTTTGGTTATAATTTATATGCAAATCACTTCATATATTAGCAGCTCGGCGCAATTCATTCTTTCTATATATATTTATATAAATATATTGGTAGCCTGTCCCAAATCAATACATGCAATTAATTTTATATTTTAAAGCAATTTACGTAAGTCTCAATACTTGTATATATATATAATGTTTGATTTTTTTTTATTTTGGTTTTCTTTTCGGGCAATGTGCCACTAAATTTTTATTTCATTTTATTTTTATTATTATTATTTTTTTCGTTAGGTGTGCCACTTTTTTTTTCTGAAAGCAATCTATATATATATATATATATATATATATATATATATATATTTCGGGCAGTGAGCCCATATTTTTTTAATTTTTAATTTTTTTCTTGCTCACTATATTTTAAAAATATAGACCATATCTATATACATATTTAATTGCTAATTTTTACAATCCATATATCGCTAATTTTTTTCTCAACCTATATCTATATAATATAAACTTGCTAATACTTCTACATTTTTAGTTTGAGATTTCCTTTATTTTCAATATATGAATTTCTTATTATTTATATTGTCCAAACTTTCTGAATTTTATCAATCTCTAATTTATATTTCTATTCTATTTTAATTGTACAATTAAATTCTAAATTCTATATATTTTATTTTTATTTTTTTTGTGTAATGTATTAAATCCAAATCAACTAGCTAATTAGATAATTTATTTAAATAACTAATTAATAATATTTCTCACTTTTACTTTTGCAACCCATAAATATATAACTTGCTAATCAGAATTTATTAAATAATGTAACTAATAAATTTCTCATTTTTATTTTTTAATAATATATATAAATATCTATATTCAATTAAGTTAAGTTACACAATAAATTACGCCTAAGTTTTCACATAATATAGTTTAATATATAAATTACACGTACTGATTAAATAAACTTATTAATTTTCTTGCATTCAATAATATAGTTTAGTTTATTAAATAAATTTATTGATTGTTTAATGTACTAAATAATCTTACTAATCTTTTTTTACTAAATTTAATAAACCTTGAAATAAGATTTCTTATTTTCATCTTATATTTTTATACTATTATTCTTATTTTATTATTTTTTAATTAAGCTACAAATTAAAATTATGCCCAAATTTTGTATTAAATATTTCACTAATATAAATTTACTAATCAAAACCTAATTGCTAATATTTGATAAACTAAAATATAATTTTAATTTATTAAATAAATTGACTAGTCTTACAAAATTAGAAATAATGATTTACCATTATTTCTAATTTATATTGTCATTTGGTTTAAGCTTGGTATAAGTGTGGTATAATTCGTTTGAGTCACACAAAATGGCCTCGAAAGCACCCCTGTGATCCACATAACTTATATATCGTATTAGCCCCTTTTTACAATGCATATTTACATTTTGTGCCATTGTAATTTTTCAGTCATGCCCATTGTTGTGGCAGGTAATTACATATTTGTCATCTAAATTAAGCTCTTCTATTCCCATTTCCCCACGTTATATATATATTCTTGCACTAAATGAAAGTAATTCCTTAAATTTTTTATTTATTTTTATATTTTTTATTTAGAGACCTACTTAAATGCCATTTTTTATAATTAACTCAACTTATTTGACATTTTTATTTAAATATGAAATTAAAGCTTTATTTGCCTATTTTATGTTATACCTATTACTATTTTTTTGCCAACTTTTTATTTCTTGTATGACTATGTGAATTAATTTTCTTGAAATTGGTATATAATAAGCTTTTTAATAAAGTTTCTTATTTTTATTTCTCTTATATATTTCTATACCTCAACATTTCATATATTTCATATTATTTTTTTATTTTTGGATAACTTTTCTATATCGAAATATGTACGATTTTTGTACTAAAATTTATATATTATTATATCTCCATAACATATTATTTTTTATTTGCCAACCCATAATTTGCACCCAAATTTTTTTTAAAATATTCGAAATTAATTCATTTAACTTATTTCATTTAATTTCATTAAACTTATTTATTTTTAATTATTTGACAAAATTCCGAGGCATTACAATACAGTTGGTGTCTTCTCAGTGTTTCCAACATGATCTTCAGGTGTTCTAAGTGTTCCTCTTTTGATTCAGAATATTTTAGGATGTCATCAACAAATACCACGATAAATTGGTCAAGATATTGCCAAAATACTCGGCTCATCAAGTCCATGAATGTTGTCAGGTTATTAGTTAAACCAAAAGGCATCGCTGTAAACTTGAAGTGCCCATATTGGGTTTTAAAGGCTGTCTTGTGAATGTTTGATTCTCGAGTCCTCAACTGATGGTATCTTAAGCTAAGATCAATTTGCAAGAAATGAATGGTTCATCTTTATTGATCAAATAGGTCGTCTATCCTTGGTAAAGGGTATTTATTCTTTACCGTCGCTTGGTTCAGCTTTTTATAGTCAACATAGAGTCTCATAGATATGTTATTCTTTTTTATGAATAACACCAGAGCTCCCCAAGGAGATTCACTTGGTCTTATGAAACATTTATCCTAGAGCTCTTCTAGTTGGGCCTTCAACTCGATTAGCTCCACTGGCGCCATTCGATATGGAAGTATGGCTATGGGGTTGGCTTTAGGGTGAAGTTTAATCTTGAACTTCATGTCTAGATTTTGAGTCTCTTTTTGTTCTTTAGATTCCTCCTCTAAAAGTTTCTCGAATTCATCATTCTGCCTTAAGCAGTTCAACATGGCTATCATCGGGCTCCTAGGCAATATCTGGACATCACCATTGATTCTAAAGGTTTTTCTTGTGGATAACGTTATCGTCACTCTTCTCTTAGGACAATTGATTTCCGTCTGATATTGGTCTAACAAGTCCATTCCCAATATCACATTGTACCCGTAAAATAAGAGTACCCGAAAATCAACTAAAATTAGCTTATCCTCAAATCTAAGATCGTAGGTACGTATTCTTTTTGAAGTAATAGTAGTTCCTACAAGTGTAGATATATTCAAAGTTACAGGCAACGTCTTTGCTATTAGTTGCAACCTATTAATTAGTTCTTCCAAAACAAAGGATTTCGTAACACCCGAATCAAACAACAGTTTTATAACAACATTAAATAACAGGAATGTACCTTCCATTGTCGGGACTCGATCCTTGGGAACATTAGTAATTGCGAACACTCTTGCCTAGTTCTATCCATGGCCCCAGTTTTGATTTTGCGCCTGGTTGTTATTTTGTCGGGGTTGTTGCCGTTGAAGATGTCCATTCTATCTTCCTCCCAGTACTGCTGTTGTTGGGGAGCCTGAGTCTTGGCAGGACAAGACTTCGCCACATTACTTGGTTGTTTGCAGTAATAACACAACCCTTGCTGCCTTGTCTATTCCTTCCGTTCCCCTTTGTTGGGTCTTGCTTATTGATGAGCCTGAGACATCTTACTTCCACCATTCTGTTGATGGGTGTTCTGCTTTTTCTGAGGTCCCTGATAGTCTTTGCTATTTCTTGGCCTCTTGTTCTTGTTTCTCAACTTCTGTTCAAGATTGAGTTCCTACTCTAATATCAATGCCCTCTCCACGATGTCTCTATACTTCTTTAGGCCTAGAGTCATTATCATTTTTCAGATCTCGATTTTGATACCTTATGCAAATCGGTTGGCTTTTATTTTCTCCTCCCAGATTAGCTCAAGTGAAACTTTAGCCAATTCAGTAAATTTTATCTTATATTCGGCCACTGTCATTTCTCTCTAGTTCAACCTAACAACAAAGTCCTCCTGCATCTTCCTCAACATAGCTTCGGGGAAGAACTTCTTATAGAATATTTCCTAGAACTCCTCCCAGTTCATTTGTTTGATGTCAGTGTTCGAATCTGTCTTCAACATCCGCTAGCAAATTTTAGTTAGTTCATTGAACTGATGGGTGGCTAGCGCCGCTTTACTAGTACCTATTGCCCCTAATACGTCCAAGTGTTTATCCATCTCCTGGTACCAATGGTTTGTTTTCATGCAGTCCAATGTGCCATAAAAGTGGGATGGGCAAAGTTTTTGTAATTCCATCAGCATTTTCCTTTGCTCCTTGTCTTTTAGATCCTCTTGTACCCTCTGTCGAGTTGAGACCTCAGGCATTGGCACTGATTGCTGCACCAAAATTTGTTCTTATACCTGCAGCTATGGTGCCGCCTGGGGCCTCATCTGAGGTAGCGCCCTCATGATATGTTCTATAACCCTTTAACTGACCTCTGTCAGCATATTCTCCATTTGGGTCTTAACCACACAATTCTGTGCTTCCTGTTCTCGTGAGTCAGTCTCATTAGATGTGGTAGCTCTGATAGCATATCTCCTAGGTCCGGCCATTGTCTACAAGTCAAAACCAATTTAGTATTTGTTTTCGCGATTTTCGTTTGGTTGTACTATCATGACTCTAGATTCAAGTTTTTAGGTTCTCGATCTCTTCAGTGGCCTAATAGTTTATTCTAAGTTCTCTTGTTCTTAGGTACAAGATTTGGTTTCATACTCAGGAAATATGTAAATCATGCATTCAATCATCCAATCTTACAAGTTCACGTTAGCATAGCAAAATTCTAGGCTTTGTTCTATGCTTCCAGGTTTGAGTGTCTCATGCCATCCTTGCCCATTGACATAGACTTCGATTTAGAGATTTCACTACACCCAATCAATTTTGCAAATGTCTCGATTTCTAGGGTTTCTCAAGCCCCACTACACTTGATCGTCCCATACCAGCCAAGGATAGGAAAACTAGTTCGTCCACAGCCATCTATCATTCACCAAACATGGTCTGTCATTTTTCGAGTCTAGGATTACTCCATATTACTCCATACCACATAGAAATCATGGATAAAAGATCTTTTCGATCTTGTGTTCTAAACAAACAAATGTGAAAACTGGCAACACCCGGGTCTCTACCTATGGCCTCTTTTCAAGACTTGAGGTTTCAATCTCTGGTTGGGAGGTTTTTTTATTGAACAACGCGCATACGTGCACACTCTTTTCAAGACTTGAGGTTTCAATCTCTGGTTGGGAGGTTCTTTTATTGAACAAAACACATCTCTGTAGACCCTTATAAGGTAGAAGTTGTCACAGATTGAAAACAACCTAAAACGGTTACGGGGATCACAAGTTTCTTAGGCCTGGCTAGATATTACCGAAGATTCATCCGAGATTTCTCCAAGTTGGCCAAACCTATGACCAAGCTAACTAGAAAGGGAGTCAAGTTCAAATGGGATGAGAAGTGTAAACAATCATCCTAAGAACTGAAAACAAGATTGACTTCGACCCCCCATCTTAATGACTCCTACCCATAGTATTGAATATGTTTATATACAAATGCCTCATAGAATGGGTTGGGTGTTGTCTTGATGCAACAAGGAAAGGTTGTTGCATATACCTTAACACAACTTAAGATCCATGAACAAAATTACCCAACCGATGACTTAAAGTTGGCTGTCATTGTATTTGCCCTAAAGATTTGGAGACATTACCTTTATGATGAAAAATTTGATCTGTTTTCAGATCACAAAAGTTTGAAATACATCTACACCCAGAAGGAGTTGAGCCTCAAGTAGCGAAGATGGATGAAGTTCTTTAAGAACTATGATTTCCAACTATACTACCATCTAAGGAAGGCCAATGAGATGGTTGATGCCTTGAGTAGGGAATTTAACAAACAAGAGGAAGAAAAGAGTCATATGTATCAATTAATTGAGGATTATAACTTAGGCATGACTTCAGACAGAAGAAGGCTTATCTTTACAACATGACTTGCCAATGGGATCTTCCACATTAGATCAGGGAGGAACAAAGGTAAGATAAATGGCTCACAAGCTTGATGGAATAAGTTGGGAAGGGTAAGCATACTAACTTTAGAATAAATGTTGAAAATACCATGAGGCTTGGAGATAGAATTTGTGTGCCTCAGAATGGACAAAGTAAGCAAGCCATACTAGACAAAACCCATCAGATTAAGTACACCATGCATCCAAGAGGTGAAAAGATGTATCAAAACCTTAGAAAGATCTACTGGTGGCGAGGAATGAAGAAAGATGTAGCTAAATATGTCTCGAAGTGCCCAACTTGTTAGCAAGTAAAGGTGAAGCATAGAAAACCCACTAGAATGTTATAACCACTCCCAATCCTTAAATGAAAGTGGGATAACATTGCCATGGACTTTGTCACCGGATTACCTCGAAACCAAAAAGGAGAAGATATTCTATGGGTAATTGTGGATCGTCTTACTAAGGTGGCACATTTCTTGCCCATTAAATCCACATACTAAATTAGTAAGCTATGAGAACTCTAAGTGAAGGAAATAGTATGACTTCATGGCGTGCCTAAAACCATAGTGTTAGACAGAAACTTTCGGCTTACATCAATGTTTTGGCAAAGCCTACGAAGGAGTTGGGCACCAGACTCACCATGAGCATTGCTTTCCATCCTTAAATTGACGGACAGGTTGAGAGAGTCATTCAAACACTAGAAGAAATGCTGAGGTTTTGCGTCCTTCACTCCAAGGGAAACTAGAACAAGTACATGCACCTGACAGAGGTTGTCTATAACAACAGTTATCAGGCAAGTATAAAGATGGCTCTATATGAAGCCTTCTATAGGAGGCCATATAGATCACCAACCTGTCAGGCTGAACTCGAGGACCACGTGCTTATTGAGTGCGATCTAGTGGAAGAGATGAACAATCAAGTAAAACAGATACATAAGAGATTGGCCATAGCACAAAGTCGACAAAAAAGTTATGCAGATAAAAGGAGAAGGCCCCTTGAGTTCTACACGGATGATAGAGTATTCTTGAAGATAAGCTTTCAGAAAGGAATCAAGAGGTTTAGATTCAAAGGAAAATTATTACCTAGATTTATCCGTCCATTTGAAATATTTAGAAGAATCAGAGAATGCGCCTTCGAGTTAGATCTACCAAATAGAATGTCTTCAGCTCACAATGTGTTCCATGTGTCAACATTGAGGAAGTATGAACCCGATCCCTCCTACATAATCCATTGGGAGGAGGAGACATTCAAAATGAGGCCACGTATAAAGAGGCGGCGGTTAGGATCCTTGACCTCAAGGTACAAAGTTTAAGAACAAAAAACATTCACTTAGTCAAAGTTTTCTTGAAGCATCATGGGGTAGAAGAGGTCATTTGGGAGCTGGAAAGTGAGATTAAGGAAGGCTAAGTACCCGAACCTCTTCATTACACTCGGATGAACAAGTAAGTGTAAATTTCTTCATGAAATTTATTTTAAGGGGGTTAGATTGTAATACTTTAAACATTTTTTGAATATTAAGAATAGACAAATAAGTTCATTAAATTGTGAAAATACATTAAATATCCAAAGGTAGAATGGTAATTTTGCCTCTTTAGGGTACAACGATAAACTCACATGAAAAATTTTAAAAAATACCATTATCCTAATCATCCCATAAATAATTTCACCAAAACAAATATATTAAAATATGAGTAGTGGAATGAGATGATGTAATATATATTAAAGTATGAGTAGTGAAATGTGGTGGTGGAATATATATTTAAATATGAATAGTAGAATGCAGTTGTGAAATATATATTAAAATTTCAAAAGTGGGATGGGGTGGTGATATTATATATATATATATATATATATATATATATATTAAAATATGAGTAGTGAAATCGGGTGGTAGGATATATATTAAAATATGAGTAGTGGAATGAGGTGATTGGCTAAAGATGTCTATAAATAGTACAATTCTTTTCCCCACAAGCCATTTCATCTCATTATTCTCTTCTTCATTCTCAAGAAAAAAGAAAGTCTTATTATTTTTCTCTTCTTCATTTTTTTTTCTTAGTTCTCTCTTAGCTTAAGAGAGAGAGAAGAAAGTCTCATCATTTTTCTCTTCTAGCTTAAGAGAAAAAGATTCTTCTTGCTCTCTCCTTGAGTGAAGATTGAAGGTTTGAGAAGGCTCGGAATACTAAGATCAAAAGGATTGGCGATAGAAAGTGGAAGTGATTCTTGAATTTTATCTTATTATTTTGATTCAAGTATTATGTGCATGATTGTTTGGTTGACTTAGAAATATGTCATGATTATATATATGCCATGCCTAGAAATGCATACTTAGGGTTATATGTTAATGATGCAGGATTGTGATGATATGATCCATGCTATGACATGTTTTCCATGAATACTTGCTTGTTATTGTTATCTTGAATTCATCATGCCATTGTTGATTACTAATGAAAGATTAAATTATCAACCACATACCAACATGATGACAAATTTTCATTATAAGTATTCCAAACAGATATTTTCAAAATTTCAACTGTGAGTTTAAATTTAATCCTACTTTATCAATGATAAGTTTGAAGGTTCAGATTTGATCTCATCCCTTAAATATAGAATACTGAGGCATAACCCTTTCGGTCTTAACATCAACTAATAACAAAACAACTATTTGAATTACATAATCTTTTGAAGTTCGTTATGCATGTTCTATTTAATTTGAAATAATTAGTTAAATATTTAAAATGATCCACTGAGCACGTAAGATCATCCTTCTTTTTCTAACCTTTCATGAAATTTCTAAACGGATGCTGCGTAGTTAGTTAATTTCTATTCATGAAATGTTTAAGTCGGGCAATTAGTTATTTTAAAGTTTAGTTTGATGTAATAAAGTTCAAGGTTTCTTGTACTTCATGAATATTCAATTCAATTAATGATATTAATTTATTTTATCAAATGATGTCACATGTGTTACATGAAATTCATTGAAGTGCTTGTCTCATAGAATTGGGAGCAAAAGAAAAAAGAATAATATGACATCGCTCACCTCTCGGGTGACCTACGAAAAGAGAAAGAGACGTTTAACGAGCAAACATGTAACACAAACGTGCCGGGACAATTTGGACAGGTGAAGGCGAGCTATTACAAAATCAACCAAAACTTTTTAAAACAACTTGACCAACTTATAAGGATAGGACTCCACATATCTACGTGATCACTTTGTTAACCATAGAATAATGACATGCTTAGTAAATAATAATTCCAAATTATGACTCATAGCAAATATCCTTCAATAACCTATAAGTATGTATGAATGGATAGAAATGTTGTGCCAACGCAAAACCATATCCCAACCATCAAAAGAACCAAACAAAGCCATCAACAGACAATGGCTTCTAATTGATGGCATCCAAAGCCCATTAGACTAATGGATCAGACAAGTTAGCCTCTTCTTTAGAATTCCTAATGTCATGTCAATCATACATACATACACACACACATGTATATATATACCAACTGTACTGCTAGTCTTTCCTCATTACTCAAATAGATCTCCCCCGACGTCACATTAATCATATATATATATATACACGCACCAATTGTACTTATCTACCCTTAGTAATCAATAAATCTCCCATGTGTTGTAAAATGAGTTAGTCTAACGCAACATAACATGAAATCCAATAACACGTGTAACATAATGTAAAACAAACAATCATACAAAATCAAATGCAAAATTAAATAAATTAGAATTATTACTCACAAATAGTTTACTTTTCAACTTTCTTACCGTGTAAGATCATTGGATGCCACTCAACCTGTGCATGACATATATTTATTCATTACTCAATGAAATACACAAAATTGGCTCCTTATTCTTTTGAATCTACAATCAAACGTACTTTGACCAATGTTTGACTAAGTCAACCATCAGATAATTGTCATCTTTGGGTCAACTTTGTATCCTTAAAGTCAACACAACTATCCTCAAAATCAAGGCAACTTGGTTTGGTCTATTTATTTAACAAAGTCTAAGAATCATTTGTGCTCATTAACCAAATTCCCTACTTAAACGTCACTGCATAGCAATTTTGTTGAATTTCCTACGTATAAACCATTCATTCGATTCACACTAAATTTTTTTAGATTTAATACACATCCTTAGAACATTTCTCTAAATTTTTCTCATGATTCTTTGAGAATTGAATGTAAAATATGTATCCAAATGTAGGGGTGTAAGTAGTCATCCGACGAACCCGATCTGATCCAACCAAACTCAACCATTTTTGGTCAAGTTTAAAGAATAAATCGGGTTGGTTGGGTCACCATTTTAGGGACTCGACCAAATTGGGTCGAGTCTTAGGTCTCACCTAAATTTTTCTCATGATTCTTATAGTATATATCAAATTTTCACCTAAGTACTATTTATGTATCAAATCTCTTAACCTAAATATAAAATCTAAATTATTATGAGTTTCCTCATTAAGAACTCCAATACTCACACTCCAATAACGGAGCTCAAATGCAAATGTTAAGTAAAGTGAAAGGAAATATTATTTTATAAGAGAAAAACTCAACTTCTTTTTCGTCATAAGCGATGTGGGACTAAAAAAAGAGAAAAAACAAATGCAAAACTTCAATGAGAATTTTTTTTCTTTAATCTCTAAGCACATATGATATAACACTAAAATGAGGGGAAGAAGAGAAATTTTAGCGTCTATTAAAATAAATTAATTATGGATATCATAAATAAAATAACTATTACATGATTTTGTTATACCTTTATGATTATATCATATTTATATAAACAAATGCATATAAGTATATTTTAAGATTTAAGTTTTAACATGAGAACTAATTACTTATACACCCGTTTATTCTCTATATCTTACTTACGATGACATTAAAATATATTAATTTAAAATTATTATCTTTATTACTCTTAAATCATATTTGAAAATATCTTATTTAAAAAATATTCATTTTTCTAATAATAAACTATTTTTAACATATATCGACCCATATTTTATTATTCATTACATTTGTGAAATATTTTATATATGTTGGTTCTTTTACATTTACAATGAGACATAATTTTAATAGTTATCAAGCTATAAATATATTTTTTTAATCATTTATTTTATAATTTTATACATTTGTTTTACAAATTTTAACAAATATATATCATACCCAACTTTTATTTACATTTTCATTTTTCATATATCTCAAATTTAATTAGTGATAAACTATACCAATTTTATTGAATTACTTGAAATATATTACGAGTGCAAGTATAAACTATTTTTTTAATAAAAATAAACTAATTTTAATATGTTACATCAAACTTTTATTACATTGCATAAATAATTTTAACATTCACTATATCTAACTAAATTAATGCATTATCAAGATATTATAACTAATATTTCATAAGAATTGATTATTTTTAATACATATTTTATACCCAACTTTAAATTATTTTATGGTCACATCATAAATTTAAATAGTTATATAAACTACCATTTTATAAAAATAAAATATATTTGATATAAATGTTACTATATTTTATTGTCACACTACAACTTGTGTTAAATAACTTTGATAGATTTATTTAATGAAAGTTAAACAAGATTTGGAAAGGAATAAAAAGAATTTAAACTCATTATAAATTTGCACCTTTTGAAGGAGCAAAGAACTTGTAAAGTTGTGAGAAAGGTAAATTGAGTTTATATAGAAGGAATATTCTTAAAACTTAAGAGAAACGTCTTCTTCACTTTTTAAAAGCTTCGTTTTGAGAAGAAAGAGGTGCAAAATACTTCTAACTTTTAGTCCTACATTGCTTAGATAGGAAATGTTATAACTCAACTCAACTTAAAAGAGTTTTACATTTTATTAAGAGATTTTTAATGGAAATTTTTAATACATAATAGTTTTTAAAACGTTTCCTAATCATATCTTAAGGTCTTTTTAATACGTATTATCTAAAAAATTGGTTCAACCCGGCATGACATCAGGTCGGGTTGAGTTGGTCCCCCATAAAAGGGGAGGTTGGGTTGCATTGGGTATAGCCCAGTGCAACCCAACCTACTCAAGTCTGGGAGATTTTGGGTTGAAACCTGATTTGACTCGAGCCAATTACACCCCTATCCAAATGCACCATCATGGTCCAAATTCAACGAAGAGGATGTTTAGGCTCTATATTCTCAGCCCTTGAATCATGTGTTTTCCAACCCGATTTGCCATCCAAAACAGAGTCTAAATGGTTACTAAGTTGCAACACAACAATTAGCCCAATCTCATGTAATTGTAGTTCATCAAACTGCCTATTCATGCTAAGTGCATATCTACCAAGCTATCACTCTACTTCTAACTTGAAAACAGAGGCGAAAGCCTTAAGATTCATGCTTAAAATAAAGAATAAATTACCCAATACACAATTCTTACATCTCTATGATAGTCTCATTTCAATCTATGCATCATTACCCCCATTTCCATCAAGGGTTTTAAACTAAGTTGCATAATTCAACACATTGGTTTCATTTCCAGATTCCACACACCCTAAATTCAAGTTATATTACATTAGAATTTTATGTAATCAGTTACAATTCATAACCTAAATTCAATTGTAAAATGCCTAAGTCTAGTCATGCAATTCCTTCCAATCCCACACCAAGTTATGCATCAATAAATAGCAAATCATCACCATGTTATCCATAACCAATTATTAAAACAACAAATGGAGCTCAAGATCAGTCTTTTTCTTTTTGACAATAACAATTACAATATGAAGGCAGGGGTTTCGATCCCTGTCCTCTTGTGGGGCAGGGAAATACCATCACCGACTGCTCTAAGCAGCTAAGGGTTCAAGATCAAAAAGCTTACTCCCAGTTGGAATCCCTCTCTTAGGCCATTCTCCAACCCTCTTCCAATAGACATGATTTCCGACAATATATATTACTCAACTCTTCAGGCCTTATATGTTGCCACCAATATCATGTGCAGTTGAGCCTTCAATGAAGGATGGGAAAGAGAAGATGAGTTGCAGGAAATGAGATCGAAAATGAGGTGGTTTATAAAGTCGTTGCATGCCTCCTCCTGTTGCCGCATGTCGCTCCCATCTCATGCACTTTGCTACCTTTTAGCTTGAAGTGCCATGTGCAAAAACTTCCACTCAACTGCAACAATTGGGCCACCAGGCTCTGTTTGTGGGGATGGCCTTTTATCAAATGCGGGTTTTGGGTTCTCAGCTCTTTTTCGTAAATGAACTTCATTAATTTATTTTGAAATAATTAATATGCATTTGGAATGGATGACACGCCGAGTTGTACACGAAGATTCTTACAATAAATTTTATATTTTCAATAAATTTAAATTATAAACAATAAAAGAAAAATAAATAAATAATTAACATTCAAAATTAATATGCATTTGGAATGAATGGCACGCCGAGCTGTACACGAAGATTATTACAACAAATTTTATATTTTCAATAAATTTAAATTATAAACAATAAAAGAAAAATAAATAAAAAATTAACAAATATATCATAACATATATATAATAAAAATGGGTAAAAAAAGTAGAAAAACAAACACTAAAAGAATTACCCACAACATTCAATTATTGTTAGTAACAAAAATCTTATCTTGTCAATTAATATATATATATATATATATATATATATATATATATATTTTAATCTCATCGCAACACGTATGAATAAACACATTTAAGTACGTGAGTAACTAATAAACCAATGTAAAATTTGTGCTATACAATACATTATTAATTATACATGATTAGTGTTACTTGAGAAATAAAATATCTAAATACAAAATAATAAATATGTCGGGACCCCTTCCCTAGGCCGAAGGGTAGCCCGACCGGCAAGATGGCTCAACGAATTCACTCATTGAGTCAAATCCGCCCAGTCACCGTTAAGCCTTACCAAATCCTCAATATCCACACACATCAGAGTAATCAAATGATCTATTCATTAACGTACAAGGGTAAACAAAATAATACATATCGTCATATTCCAAAAGTACAAATTGATCATTTAAAATTACTGACATACAAAAAAAAAACAAAAGAAAACGACCGACCTCTAACAGGACCAAAAGAAATAGAAGACCACTCAGAAGACTAGGCCATCAAGATGCCTTTTCCCTTGTTAGCTGTCAAGGAACCTAAAATGTTAGTAGAGTAGTGAACCTAATGTATAACGTGGCTCAGTGAGTAGTAAAACTAGCATGTCACAATAACTCGTACTCCAAAAACAGCGCAGGGATGCAGAAACAGTAATGACAAAGTAATGCGGAATAGTAAATCATGTAGTAAAACGTTTATAAATAGTGCAACAATTAAAGAAAATAAATTTAAATACATGCAGCTCAAAACTATATCAGGACTAGGGTTGAAATCATTTAAATACAACCCTATGGTCGTCGCTCGAGCGGGTTATGAGTCAGGTGTACCGGCCACTCAAGTAGGTCATGAGCTCGGCGTATTTATCGAATACCCTAACCCCTACGCTCGGCCCTTAAGAGTCATATGCAAGCAAGTCTGGGGCTAGGCGCACTGATCATATACCCTAACCCCGACGCTACCCATGAGTCTAATCCAATTACGTCGTGTATCCTAACCCCGCGCTCAGAACTCGCCTATAGTCTCACTATAAGTGTACAACTACATATGTTCAAAATTAATCAATGTCATTCAATCACACAAAACCATCCAACCAATGTCATTTTTAATCCCATTTTATGCAAGGAATACAGTTAAAATAAACAGCTAAATTAAACTACTCACTTCGGGTCCAGCTCACTGATGTCCCCTCGATACTTGGCCCAGTCCCGTGATATATGCTCAAATATGCATTATGTTAAACTCAATTTCAGTTCCTCTGTGAAACACAACTTAATTAAAGTCCTATTATCCCTAATTGGTCTTAGTCAACCAAAATTCGATTCGGTCAAACCTGTTCAACGAGTCAAACTTGGTTAATTTTGGTCAACCTAGTCAAAATTCGTCAATTTGGGTCAAATTGGGTCAATTTGGACCTATTTGGTCAAAATCTCCTAATTTTTTCATACTTAGTCAATTTCTTACTTTAGGTCCTATCTACACAACAAATTTGTTAATTTTTCTGCGAGTAATCCTTACGTCAGATTGGGGCAAAACTTTTCAAATTTCATCTACACCTATCAAAAATTTCCCAGAATTTTAGTTTGTGATTTTTGGACCTCATTAAATACGTTTTCTAATAGGAATATTAGGGATTTCTGTTTCCCAGATTGCATGCGACAGGTGGTCGACAATGCTTCCAATTGCCCCACATACACTTATCAATCTGAGACAAAACTTTTTCTCCCTATTACTAGTTGTCTAAGGAACACAGCCACGAAATTTCATGTCCATTGGACATGGTTTAGTATTTTTAAAAATTTGTACCAGGAAGCACAAAACTTAGGCTTAAACAGATTTTTTCAAAAAATTTTCTAAGTATCATGATTCACATACAACAGGGCATCTTTGTTTGCTTGTAAAATTACCAATAGAAAGCCTCAGAGTTTGAGATTTATAGCCACTTGTAGCTCTCAGTGCCTAATTCGTGCACCCAAAATCTCAGATCTTTTGGTGTCCCCGGTGTGCTTCGAATGTTGCCGCAAAGTTGCCCCGACGCTATACTTTTTCTGTCACAGTCACGAGCAACCCCTATTCGACGCCATTTTTGACACATTCCAAGAGGTTTGTTTGTATTTCTCATAAAATGAAAGTTTTTTTAAAGTAGACATTACAAGCTTTAAAATGAGTTGTAATACCTTAAGATCAGATTTCGGGTGACATAGAAATCAACTTTGAATTAAAAACCGGACGAACACTCTTTTTTTTAGCTTTCTGGGTTCGATAGTAGCAACTAGCCCTAGTTTGCAGTCATTTCTTCTTCAAACGGCTATGGGTTTCAATGAATGGGTTGCACCTTCTTGAAGATGGTACTAAGAGCTTTCCAATGACTATAAGAACGTAAATTTTCGAGTTGGGATAAAGGAGATATGTGTGTTTGAAGACAGCTTGTTCAAACTGAAAAAATGTAGAAAAAAGGCAAGATTCGGTTTTTGTGGATGGTTTGAGGGGTCCTTGCACACTTGAGATGTTGCCACATGGCCAAGTTGGTGGCTTGCAGTGATGGTCGGTCGGCTAGAGTTGGGGGTGGTTGGTCGGTGACGTGCCAATGGCCAAAACCAGGGGCAAAATTTGGTTTTCCACCCAAAAACCCAAGAATTCTGCTAAAAATGAAGAAGAAGAAGAAAGAAGGAAGGAGAAAAGGGTTGGGCCATGTACCCAGCCCAACCCACATGGGCCTGGGCAATTTAGGCCCATGTGCCTAGTGTAACGGTTATGTCTGGACATGCACCGTAACCTAATTAGAGGGTCCGTGAAGTTTCGTCGCGATCGAAGTTCGTTTCGGCCTCCCAAAGGCCCAGTATGATTGGCCTCATATTTTGATGTCTCCTTTTGGGATGAGAGAGAAAACTTAATGTCTATTATAAGGGGGGACATGGTCCTAACCTCCTTGATGACATTTAATGGGTCATCTTAGGACTATTCCTTGGTTCAACCCAAGGGGCCGGCTATCTTCATTCTAGAGGGAATGTAGATAGGTTCCATGACTTTGGGTAAGTTATGGGACACCGCTGAGCGACGTGCAGTGCGGGGCCTGCCAGGACCCGAGGTTGGGTATATGACGCCGGTATGCCACCCGATGTCCGAGTTGGGCGTATTGAGCTATCTCTAACTATTGTGTTGGAGTGTGCTCTATATAGGATGCACTCAGAGGAGTCATTCAACGAGGGATGCACTCGGGGGAGCCATCCACAGAGCTTACGGAAGTACACAGTCAGTTGAGACACAGTGTACCGATATGCCTGAGTAATCCGATAGTCCCACATGTGTTCGTTATCCGGGGTTTCGACTCAATGTTGCTTTTAAGACTTCCGCTGAGCTATTTGAGACGAGTTGTGTGATTGGCTGGCCAAGAATAGGTGTATTCGAGGCGCCGCACGGGCAAATATAGGGAACGAATGATAGGCCCGTGACAGTTGGTATCAGAGCGAGTTCTAGAGGGGACTGGTATCAAAGCCATCTTTCCTGGTGGGGGAAGCGGTGTCAGGGATGCTTCCAAAGGGAAGTAGTATTAGGGACGGTATAACCCGATAGAGGAACCCCACACACAGTTGCTGCAGTAAGCAAGGGAACAGAAATGGGTGTACACAGAGGTGTTACCCAATGCCTAGAGAGGGCTAATCAGGGACGGATACTAGTTATAGAGGCCAAGTTGAGCCAAACGGAGGAAGCAGAGTGGGCTTCAAGTGTCAACTAGTGTGTTGACAAGGCATGTGCGAGGGTGTATGTTAGGATATGCAGAGGGGCCAAGAGTGTGGTAATCGTTGACTGAGGTGCAATGACAAGGCACTGAGCCATGACACATTTGAATCTGCAGTAGAAACAACTGCGAACACTAGAAATATCCGGTGGGATGCAAGCTAGTAACACGAATGGACTGAAATGAGGACCCGTGAACGAGTTGTAGCAAGGTTAGTGATCTCAATGAACCCAAATCAAGGTACTAGAGCTTGTGGGCTAAGAGGCGATGGTTCCGAGTAGTAGAGAAGGCTACTGGCCGTCAGAGTTGTTTGTTCTAGTGCAAGGGCAATACGTGGGAGATTGGCTTGAGCATCCGAGGGGACAGTAACGACAAGGGATTGATGAGTCACGAAGCGACATTCGAGGTACTAGTGCAAGAGGCACAGGGTGAAGAACAGAGATAGTTGTCCCATTTTTCCCGGCACAGATCAGAGTCAAGCTAGTACTGAGTGGGCATCCATATGAGAACCTTGTGGTATGAGTACCGAGAGATATGTGCAGAGTGGGCACAAAGGCAACTTCGAGAGTTCATGGGGGACATATGCTCAGGATAAGGAGTAGTTTGTGACGGTGATGCTAGAGAGGCATCAAGTCATGTGGAACACTTGCTCAAGGGTATGAGCAAGACGAACCGAGTACAGGTGAATGAAGCCAATAGTCACAGAGGTGACAAGAGGTCCGAGTATGTGAATGGTTGCCTACCAAATTCAGAGATGAATGTTGACCAGTTCGAGGAACTAGCGCTAGAGAGGCACAGAGTGAAGAACATTAGTTCGGATCAACATGCGCGCAGAGGTGCAACATGTGGCCAACGGTAGGAACCGATATCAGCACAGATGGTGCAATTTTGTTCGAGGGACTAGTGCAAGGTGAGCACAGGGTGAAGAACATCAGAAAGGGACCCGATACAGACGCAAGGTGCAGAATGCCATGTTGTTCAAGGTACTGGTGCTAGAGAGCACGGGGTGACGAACAATACAGAGACTGCAGAGGCATGGAACATTTGAGGCAATGCTTGTTCTTAGGGTGAAGACAGTGGTTGAGGGACTAGAGTTCAGGAATGTCATATTCAAAGGCTTTGAGACGAGTTCAAATCAAATGAACTCATGAGAACCGATTGGGCAGAATCGATAAGTGGGCAGCATGTCAGTTGTTGTGATTGTTTCTTCGCACTGAAGACAATGGTCGAGGGACTGGGAGATGCTCCATCATAAGGCAACGTGCTAGCATGGAGGTCAAACAACGGTGATGCCGGATAGATCAGTTGAGCAGTGAATCAAGTGGGGTAGCACTTGAGTTATTGTTGTTCCAGGTTGGAACTTATCCGAGGGACTAGTGCAAGGGGATGCACAAGGTGAAGGATAACCACAGTGGTGGTAGGCATAGAGATGCTAAATGAGCGAAGCGACTGAAGCTTCATTGTTGTTCGAGGCACCGACGCTAGAGAGGCACAAGGTGAAGAGCAGCAATGTTCAAATGCACATAGAGGTGCAAATGCAAAGAATGCTAACAGTTTGAGGTACCGATGCTAGAGAGGCATGGGGTGAAGAACAACAGTGGGATCAGATACGTCCGAGGAACTGATGCTAGAGAGGCATGGAGTGAAGGACCAAGATGTGACTAGCGATGCACAGAGGTGCAACTTTGTATGGCTGAGTACAACGCAGTGACGTCCGAGGCACTAATGCTAGAGAGGCATAGGGTGAAGGACCAACATACGATCATTTGGGCACAGAGGTGCAATCCATACAACTGAGTATGGCGTGGAATGTTCGAGGCACTGATGCTAGAGAGGCATGGGGTGAAGAACAGACTCTGGAAATCGCGCACAAAGTTGCTAAGTTGAGCAAAACGAGATGTTCTAGGAACTGGTGCTAGAGAGGCACGAGGTGACAAACAGACATTTGAGACAGGTACAGAGGTGCGAGCGCAAAGGCGCATGTTGTCGAATTGAGCACAACGAGACGTTCGAGGCACTAGTGCTAGAAAGGCACAGGGTGAAGAATGATATTCTGAAGGCAGAATAGGCACGGAGGTGCAAAGCACAGAGGTGCTAGTGCGGAGCTACATCAAGTAAATGTTAGCTCATCCAAGAGATACATCGGATCGTTCGAGGTACTGGTGCTAGAGAGGCACGGGGTAAAGAACACGGTGATGTCACAAGGACGCCCAGAAGGGCAGCACAAGGGTGCAACTTATAATAGATGCTTTAACCCAAAGGATGAGTGCAGAGGTGCTCAAGGTAAGACGTTGAATGGGAAAGAGTTCCAGATTCAAGTCGAGGCCACGAGAGATGAGGTGCGACAGTTTACTGGTGCAAAAAGGGGCGAAACCGATGGGCGAGGACCGCTATGGGAAGTTTCGGAGGTGAACGCGGCCATAGTATCGAAGGGGGCATCGACCTTTCAAGTGGGGTAGTCTGTAACAGTCATGTCTGGACATGCACCGTAACCTAATTAGAGGGTCTGTGAAGTTTCATCGCGATCGGAGTTCGTTTCGGCCTCCAAAAGGAGGGACATGGTCCTAACCTCCTTGATGACATTTAATGGGTCATCTTAGGACTACTCCTTGGTTCAACCCAAGGGGCCGGTTATCTTCATTCTAGAGGGGATGTAGATAGTTCCCATGACTTTGGGTAAGTTATGGGACACCGCCGAGCAACGTGCGGTGCGGGGCCCGCCGGGACCCGGGGTTGGGTATATGATGCCGGTATGCCACCCGATGTCCGAGTTGGGCGTATTGAGCTATCTCTAACTATTGTGTTGGAGTGTGCTCTATATAGGATGCACTCAGAGGAGTTATCCAACGAGGGATGCACTCAGGGCAACCATCCACAGAGCTTACGGAAGTACACAGTCAGTTGAGACACAATATACCGATATGCCTGAGTAATCCGATAATCCCACATGTGTAGGTTATCCGGGTTTTCGACTCAATGTTGCTTTTAAGACTTCCGCTGAGCTATTTGAGACGAGTTGTGTGAATGGCTGGCCAAGAATAGGTGTATTCGAGGCGCCGCATGGGCAAATCTAGGGAACGAATGATAGGCCCGTGACACTAGGCTGCCCAGGTGGCCCTCCTTTTTTTTGTTTTTTTTCTTTCTCTTATTCATATATACCTGAAATTCCTCATTTTTTTTCTTTTTTTTCATTACAATCATATAATTCATCACTTAGGTATTTTATTAATTTTCATCATTCATACCTTATTTTTCAAAACTAATTTAATTTACCCAAAAATTGCTATTTTTCTTCAAAAAAGAAAATCAATTAATTACCTAAAATTTTATTATTCCTTCCAAAAATTCATATAATTAACCAAAAAATTGTTATGAATCAAACTAGAACTAATTGAAGAAAAATAAGAATTTCTTCAAGAGAAACGGAAGAAAACTCAAGAACACTAGAGAGAAGAAAATTTTCCAAGAGAGAATTGTTCTCTTTGTTGATGATTTCTATG